>JAOXOE010018345.1:0-23309 GCA_028565055.1 Phoeniculus purpureus
TGTGCGACTTGGTCTAGGTGATCCTGCTGTGGCAGGGGGATTGGACTAGATGATCTTTCAAGGTCCCTTCCAATCCCCAATAATTTGTGATTCTGTGACTAGTATTTGGGTTTTGGCACTATATTATTTCGCCTGAATATTCCTCTCCAGCTTTCTGCACAGACACAGCTTATTGCTAGGTCTTTGCAAACAATAAAACACATTTATCAGAAGCTGTAATGTGTAGTGAAGATTAAAACAAATCAAGCCATGCTATTTGCTTACCTAAGATCGACATTGCTGATCTTTGGCAGGTTCTGCATTTTAGACTGGAAGTTACCCTGCGATGTCTAACAGGCCCACTGGCTAGTGTAGCAGGTTGCACCTCATTTGTTTCTTCTTAGAGAATTTTTACTCTCCTTTTCTGTTTTTATGCTTGACTTATGTAAGTTACCTTGATTCGTGTCTTTGTAATGGTGACAAATAGCATAAAACAAGCTTAAGCGGTTCTAGTAGGTACCCGTATGGTCCTACATGCTCCCTACACTAAAACCTTGAAATGTTCATTTCATAGACATCCTTGTTTTCTTCTCTGCAGAAAGATTTATAACCTGTTCTGTTTTCTGTCTTCCTCAATGCCATGCTTTCCTGCTTTAGAAATCAATCTGTTGGATGAAGTGGTATCACATCATTTTTTGAGAACCAGAAAAAACATGTCAAGCCTTACACCTCTTTTTTTTTGCTGAACAATGAGAGGATTTCAAGCGGGATTTTTTTACATGCAGCCTTCCCTTTAACAACAATAAAAGCTCTTGTGCCTGATCTTTCATGTAAACATAGCTCAGCTGGGGCTGGTCAAAATATTTGCCTCTGGAGTTCATCCAGTCCAACCTTCCTCCTCCAAGCAGGTTGCTCAAGGCTTTATCCAGTTGTGTTCTAACGTCTTCATGGGTGGTGATTCCACCACATCTCTGGGCTCAGCCACCATCACAATATAAAAGTTGTTTATATGTTTGAGCAGAATTTCCTGTCTTTCTGTTCGTTCCCTTCATATCTTGTCCCGTCACTGGGCACCACTGAGAAGGGTCTGGTTCCACCTTCTTAACTCTCTCTGACCCCAGTCAGGTATTTATACTGGATGCTTGAACAAGACAGTCAGTTTTCCAATAAAAGTTGTTAACTTAAGATTTGCTTCCCTTGGCCAGGCTCTACAAGGTACACATGGTTGAGTGTCTTTTAGACTTTGACTCCATATGGGCTCTCCTGTCCCTGCCTACCTTTTGCCTTAAGCTTCTAATTTCTTCCTCCTTGCATCTCCTCACAGGAGAGCGCGGGTGCTTCACGGCACAATCAAAGCTGCTTAAAAATGGATGTTGGCTCAGCTGGCAGCGTTCTGCAGTCTGAGGAGTGTAAGCTCACGCCAGAAATAATGCTAGTGATTGCAGAAGACCTAATCAGAAGAAAATGTTGCTTTAGATGACATTATCGGTCTTGGAGTCCGGGGGAACGTGAGCCAGATGCTATTACTTGTGCCTTTGCTGCAAGGCTACAAAAACTTGTATTTCTTTGTGAAATAACTTGGTGTCAGAAGTAGCTCTGATGCCCACTCTGATAGTGTAGAAGCCCTGAAATGGGTGCCCGCAGACATCCAAACTTTTTCACGCCATTGCTCCTTCACAAGGATTGTTTCGTTACTTCTCTAATCGCCTTTCATCTGTACTCTCACGTATCCCTTCAACAGCACCACCTACTTACAACAAAGGTCTTTGAAGAAGTCAGTCTTGGTTTGATGAGTGCTTGTGTCCATTATTATTTCCCATGTATCATGCTTTTGGGTATTTCTTTGTGCTCGGCAACAAGGTCACAATTAAACAGCCCAGAAGCGGTATCTTGCCTCACCACAGCAGTTTTTCAGCACAAACCCATGTGGTCTCTGTCAACAGCCTTCCATTGTTTAGATCTCTCTGTAGCGGTTTGCAATTCACAGGGCAGGTTTCCTATTCCTGCCACTGGCGTAAGTGGCTTACCATGGATTTCAGGTTTATGTTAGTGTGAAAGGAGCGAGGCCCTCTATTCCTTCTCCCTGAAAAGAAATTGTGTGCATTAGCAGGCTCATACAGAGTAGGGATTTTTTTGAATTGCCAGTGGTGTAAATCCAGCTCTTTCTGCCCGTATGAGAATCCTGCTCAAGCAATAAGTAAATAAATAGAACAGTGGTCCAGAGGCTGTGTGTTAGAGAAAATCTCAACATCACTGTGCTGAATAGTGTGACCTTGAGCTGTTTGCGAGGGTAGAGTGAAAGCGCAAAAGATGTCCTAGCAAACTGGCTTTCACATCCCAGTGCCAATAATTAAAGCACATCAGCCTCTACAGTGCTTTCCCAAGCTTGTCGTCTTTATTCTGCCTTATAACCTTTTCCTCCTGTTGTAGTGGAGCTACTGTGTAGCCGTGTGCAAGGGCTTCTGTTTCCAGCGAGCTCTGTGTGACCACACTGTTTGCTGCTTGCATGGGAGATGAAAGAGGCAGGCTGATCTCGGTCAGGGCGTGTTGTTCAGCACTTAAACTGATTTGCCTGCATTGAGGCCAGTCTGTAGCTCACTGGGCAAGTTCAGCTGCAGAGATGGATGCAGAAATATACTTGCAGCACTCTTTCTATATGTGTGTTTTCTTTGATGGTGAACTGAATGCCACCGATTCACAGCACCCTTCTGGTGCAGGGGCCATCGGAGGTTGCACGCGATACACTCATGTTTTTTTCAAAGGTTATTGCCATTGGAACCCCATTAGCGGTGTTTCCAGGTGAAGCAAGTGCTTGGCTAGTGTGTAAACGTGCAAGAGCTTGAGCCAAATAACACATGAAGTGTAGATATCGCCTCTGCCTTGTAAGTGTCACAGTTGGGTTTGGATGTGGATGCGCAGGGAGTTCAGTCATAAAGAGATGCTGAATGCATGGGGTGACACAAACGCACTCAGTAATTACACTTCAAGAAATCCACAGCAGAGGCGAATTGGGGCAAAAATATATTGAGGTAGGTTTGCTTAACAGTAGAGTATAAGACAAGAGAGAGAAAGAGATCAGAAAGGAGAGAAGGAAGAAGAAAGGAAGGCAAGAGATAGGTAAGAAAAGGTTAGAAATAGATTACCACCGCCAGAGTTCTGTGTCTCCTTCTTTTTCCTGGCATCCTGAGTGCAGCTTCCACAGCATCTCATGTGTCCATTGGGTGTGATGGGGGAGATCTCAGAAAATCAGGGATCTACAGGGCCACTTCTATCTCCCTCTGTGTCCCTCCTTTTCTCCCTGCTCTTTAGGAAAGGTAGAGATAAAGTCCGGGTAATTTGGACAGGGTGTTTGTGTGTCGCTATGGGGGGTCGGTAAGTGATAAGATGCCCGTATATTTTCCCAGACATCTTAAGCTGAGTGTTAACTTCTGCCTCTCTGCAAGAGGAGGCAGAGTGCTGATTTCTGGTGTTCCCTTCCTTGGGACATGTTAGGACACCTTAAGCCAAAGAAAAGTCTCTTTGATTCTCACAGTAAGTCAATAGATTAAGTCAATAGATTCAGTCACTTAGTGTTTTCAAAGTATTCATAAGCGTTCTATGATTCTATATTTCTCTTGAATAAATTATCAAATGTAGTAGCCACAAGCTAGCATTTCTTTCCTGTGCTGCCTCTGCAGTAAACAAATGCTTGTTTGACTGTTTGACTTCAGGGGTGAATCCCACCAAGGAATGTTAGAGCACAGCAGGCACAGGCTCTGCGTTCTGAAACTTTGTGCAGACGGTTCCTTCAAGGCTTCATTGCCCTTGAGCAATTTGTAGTGTCAGGTTCATTTTCTACTGGCAGCTATAAATGAAGATGATGCTGACAATATGGCAAAGACTCTGGAAAAGCGATACGGAGTCGCTGATCGGAAACGTGAAGATGCACCCCCAGACTGATGCGAGAAACAACCTCCTTTTGCTCAGACAGAAATTCTTGTACTTGCAACATGCATTTAGCATCACCGTCGGTGTAGATATCTCTCTGTTCCAGACTGGTGTGTGCATTAGGCAGGGTTTTTTAAAAGTAACTTGTATGCAATATTATCTATTTGAGCAACACTGGAAGCTGGCCTAATTGCTTAGGGTTTGGCAGAGCTTGCAGGAGAGTAGAATTTGACATCCCTACTCATCATGAGTGGTAGTTTGGTCCACAATTACTCCTATTCTTTCTATCGAAAAAAAAAAAATATCTAGTCTAAAGCCACCATAAAGTGTGAGGAAATAGAGCTCTTACCCAAAGACAGCTCTGGATCTACTGTTGTCAAGAAGCAGGGCTTTTCTAGAAATACTTCAGCTGGTGTTTGAATAGATTTAGAGGAAAGAAAGATTGACTGCAACTCTTCTGTTGCATTTAAGGAGGATTTCAGCAGAAAACTTAAAAGGTGGTAGACTAGTGTTGAATGGTGATGATGGTTTTCCATTTCATTTTGCTGTAGTTTGAACTCACAAGTCAGAAGCACATGACAATGTTTTAAGCCAACAATTTAGCAACGTTTTCTTGACTTTTAAAAAAGTTGTGAGTTATTTATTTTAATGCATTATAGAGATCTGGATTTGTGCTGATTTCTTTGGGGACTAGGATTTGTCACAGCACAGGTTGCTTTGCTAGTACGTGAGTTGCCACAGGCAGGCACACATGTCTGCCCTACCACCTCTTTGCTGAATGACTATTTACCCCTGTAGTGCAGAACACGGTGCTGAGATAAAGACAGATACTATAGGTACGTGTTATGGCACTGCACAGGGAGTCACCTTTGTTCTTTAGTGGCCAAATTAGTGTACATACAGCACTTCACAGTGTTATAGTCCGAATTTCATCAGGTGCCTTAGCCTGAGGCATTGGGAAGTATCTAGGGCACCTTGTGAAATTTTTTCAGCTCTGCAAACTGGCGTGACTGGTTTGGAACTTCAGGTTGTGGGTTTCTGACTCCTCCTTCACTTGGTTTTGGCTTTCTGTTTGGAGAGGACATGTTGCTGGAGCTAGGCGTTGCAGCTGCCTTGCCCTGAGAACGAGGTGAATGAAGAGAGAGTGGTACTTCAAAGATCAGTGCAAGGAAGGTTTTTTCCAAATTCCACTGTTTGCTGAAATGGAGAGTGCTCCTCCCTCGTTTGTGGTCATGGGAACTGGCATTGTGGAAATGGAGGTCTGGCTCGGAAGTACATGGAACAGAGAACTGGACTTTAAAATGGCCACTGCCGCTGAGGACTGTGTGCATGGACTGAGTGGACTCCGTGTTGCCCCACAGAGCAAGAACTGCTGGAAGTCTCTTCCCTTTGAGGGACTGGGAGATTGCAGTTTAGCCTGTTTATGTAAGAACATGTGGTGAATCTCTGGTGTCTTTGTGTGGGTTGAATGAAGTGTGTCTTGTTTTTTCCTCAAATTGATTTAGTTTTCTTGCAATTTATAAGTGATTTTCGAAGCCTCCTTGTTTTGTTTTTGGTTTGGTCCATTAGCACATTGACTGAACTAATTGGTTAATTTCATCTCAGGGTAAACTCTTGATAATCAGCCTACTAAAACATAAAATCACAGCAAATAACATGAGAGGCTCAGGAGTTATCTAGCATGTAACTGTGTCCCTGGCAAATTTGTTTATACCTGTGTTTTAGTGGATCACTTGTTAGCGAGCTGCTTAAATAAGTCTAACACAAATGTCTCTTGCTACCACCCTGCTTGTGTAGAACAGACATGGAGGTTCCTTTGCAGAAACAAATATGTGTTGTACATATTTGGAAACATCACATTTCCTTCATTTCTTTTTTCTACACCATTGCAGTTCTTCCATTGCTGGTTAAGTTTTCCAGGGGATGGGTTGTTCTTTTTGCTTCTTCTGGCCTTTCAGCAGTTGATCCAAATCTGTGCCGAAGTCAAATGCCCAGACTGAATCGAGTGAAAACATAATTTCAAACCCCTTTATCCACATCTCAGGATTATGTTTGCTTTTGTAGTTATTAAAAGGTGTGTTGATAATTTTGCTGTCACACATGTACATAGCTCAGGCGATAACTGCCTGCCATTGTCAGTGACAGCTGCCCCACTTCAGAGAGCTGGTGCATCAATTAAATTAGCTAAATGTTTATGTGTTGCTGTCATCTGGTCAGCAGAATGGCTGCATCTTTTCTTGAGTAGAAATCCTTAGAAATCAAAAGTCATGCTCAGAATAAGATTATAGCATCATAATCCCATTACTCGAATTGGGAGGCGGATGTTGTGATTAAAAAGAGAGCGAGATGGAGTGACGTATACTCCAAGACTGGTATTTGTTACAGAGCAAATGCTAAGGGAAGAAATTAGAGGAGACGTGCTCAATTTTCACATCAAAACACTGAAAACAGCATTTCATTTCTATTCTTATTTCAAAACGCATCTGAGAAAAGGAATAATGTAGACGGAGACAAAACGAGACTTCTAAGTGCTCTTTTTTTTTTTCCACAATTCATCCTGGGGAGAAATGGATGGCAGGGGATTTAATGCCCCAAACAGCACTTAGAAGTGCTTTTGCTTTTTCAATCCCATCTGTAGACTGAGAAAGAGAGAGGAAGAAACAGGCAAGGTGCCCTGGCACATAACTTCTAAGTGATTTCTGTCTTGAAAGTATTCAGAACACTGATAGAAGATTTTTTCTTGGATGGATGTTTATTTTGTCCTCTGACTTGGCAGAAATGAAGTGGGAAGATGAAGGGAGGCTCTCGTGAATTTTTATTTCCTAAGGTCACGAGAACAAAAATCGGTTTTTCTCCTTCTTTTTGTTTTGTTTTTTCTTCTGATTTGACAGAGATGCAGCAAGACTCCTTTTGAGGAGCCATGGTGAAAGTAAAGTCATGTTATTTTCCTCATCTTTTATAACAGTAGTGGCAGTGAAAAAGACACAAGGGTGGACACTTACGTTCAACATGGACAAACCTCTGTGAAGCTGTGATTAAAGCAAACCCAATCAAATAGTGGTGCTTTTCAGTGACTATAAACCTGGTGCCAGTTGGTCTGTCTGCTTTTAACAAGTGAGTCAGGTGCATGAATGAAGGAGTCTAGAAAAAGAACTAATCCTAAGTATTTTGCAGCATCAGAACCTGACATGACTTGCTGTGGGGTCACCCAGAAGTATTATGCAGAGACACAGTACCCTTAGAGCTGAACTCATACCCTAAGCTACCTGCCAACACTAAAGAACAAGTTTCTTAATCCTCTAAAAAGGGTTGTTTGCACTGTTCTGTGGGGTGACCTAACCTTCCACATCCTTCAAAGTGCTGGGACAATGCAGTGAATCTGTAGCTGTGCCTTTTCCAAACCACAAATTATTCCTTCATTAATCTGGAAAAAATTAATTAGTATTACCAGCATTTTTGATTCGTGTTCAGGCCATTAAATGTTGGTGTCCCTGTGGAATAAATGCATTGCATGTATATTCCCAGGCCAAGCACTCCAAATACCTATCACCAATTGGTTTTGCTACCAGGAATCTTCCATCTGGAGTACTGTGTCCAGTTCTGGGCCCCTCAGTTCAGGAAGGACACGGAGCTGCTGGAGGGAGTCCAGCATAGAGCAACAGGGATGATGAAGGAAGAGGAGCACCTCCCTTAAGAGGAAAGGCGGAGGGAACTGGGTCTCTTTAGCTTGGAGGAGACTGAGGGGTGGTCTCATTAATGTCTATAAATATGTGAGGGGTGGGTGTCAGGAAAATGGAGCCAGGCATCTTGAATGTTTCTATAACAACTTGAATGTTTCAGTGGGGTGGATCTTGAACTGGCTGCATGGTGGAAGGCAGACAGTAGTGGTCAATGGGATAGAGTCTAGTTGGAGACCTGTATCTAGTGAAGTGTCCCAAGAGTCATTGCTGGGACCAGTCCTATTCAATCTGTTCATTAATCACTTGGATGAGGGATTAGGGTGCACTGTCAGCAACTTTGCTGATGGCACAAAGCTGGGAGGAGTCGCCGACACCCCAGCAGACTGTGCTGCCATGCAGCAAGACCTGGACAGGCCGGAGAGCTGGGCAGAGAGAAATTTAATCAAGTATAACAGGGGTAAGTGTAGAGTCTTGCATGTGGGCAAGAACAACCCCAGGTACCAGTATAGGTTGGGGAACTGACCTGCTGAAGAAGAGGGTAGGAGAAAGGGGCCTGGGGGTCCTGATAGAGACCAGAATGACCAGGAGCCAGCAATGTGCACTTGTGGCCAAGAAGGCCAATGGCGTCCTGGGGTGGATCAGAATGGGGGTGGTTAGCAGATCGAGGGAGGCTCTCCTCCTCCTCTACTCTGTCCTGGTGAGTCCATATCTGGAATATTGTGTCCAGTTCTGGGCCTCTCAGTTCCAGAAAGAACTGCTTGAGAGAGTCCAGTGCAGAGCCACAAAGGTGATGAAGAGAGTGGAACATCTCCCTGATGAGGAAAGGCTGAGGGAGCTGGGGCTCTTCAGCTTGGAGGAGACTGAAGGGTGACCCTATGAATGTTTATAAATATGTGAAAGGTGGATGCCAGGAGGATGCAGCCAGGCTCTGCTCAGTGGTACCGAATGATAGGACAAGGGGCAATGGGTGTAAGGTTCCACATGAATATCAGAAGGAACTTCTTCACAGTGTGGGTGGCAGTGGGATTGGACTAGATGATCTTTCAGGGTCCCTTCCAATCCCTAATGTTCCATGATTCTGTCTAATAGGACTGGAAAAATTATAGAACTGTGTTCCTGAGCTCAAATATCAGCAGGTCTCCTGTGTTTACATCTGACAGCTGTTACTCTTTGGACAGTGCTCTAAATACAAATCGTTATCCATATCAGAGGCTCAGATCAGCCATAATCTATTCTGTCAAAAAAAAACCCCAAACACCTGAACCCTCACAGGAAGGCAATGTCAGAAGGCATTTAAAACTAACTAAGGAATGAAAAATAAGTATCCACCACTCTCAGAAGTTTATTCGTTTAAGAATTTTGAAGAAAGTGAAATGTCTCCTCAGCACAGGGAAGTTGATTCTGCAAGTTAGATGGTGATTTGGTATGAAATAAAAACTAGAGACAAATGGTCAATTTTTCACTTGGTGGCAAGACGGCAGAAATAAGGTCCGAAAAGATCTCTGAGAGCTACTCTCTGATCTCATCTGCTGGATTAAATTTTTGTAGAACACAGTTGTGCTCCTGGATGTCCTGGATGTGTGAGGTGGAGGTTTAGGATTGCTGTCACAGGAAAACCTTAGCGTGAGTATCATGCTGAACTTCAGCTGCTGAAACAACATTTTTAGTCTGAAAAAGAATAGACCTTGCAAGTTGTAAGAGTGAATTGTGTACTAATTAGTGGGGGTCATAATGGTTTGGATTTCTTTTTTCCACCTAAATTTCTTTTAATCTTTGTCCCTCGATATGTCGTAGATATTTGTGAGACGATGAGGCAGTGCTCATAAGGTCATGGATGCTTCTACAGAGCTCATCTTGGCACTCAAGGGCAAGCTCTTGCCTTACACCTGCTTTTCCCCATTCTTTGTGGAAAAAACCCCCAAGAAACACCAACCACCAAAAACCCAAACCAGAAGGAACCGGGTGCTGACAAAGACGTTGGAATACTTAGCTAGTCGTCTTATGTTTCCGTGTTGAATACAAGCCTAACAGCTCTTGTCTGCGGGACAATATTAAACACTTGAATAGCTTTAGTTGCGAGAGTGACAGGAAGGATAACTGTCTCTATTTGGAATGGCAAGCGGCAGAAAATTATTGTTATGTTTTATGTATTTCTCATTGTGGGGCTCATCTTCCCAAGTATGGAGCTAATCCTGGTCAGGTAACAAATCCCAAGTCAAATTGCCTCATGCATAAAGAATGACAGTTTAGAAGGCAGGAGTCATTAGAGGGAAAGATTTTTCATTTTAGTTATGAAACTTAATTTCTTTTCCCTGTCTTTCCTCCTTTGCCTCTGTAAAATATTGATAAAGATTATAATTTCTGACAGTGATGTTGATTGTAACATGTAAGTAATACCTGGCAGCTGAAACAGATGGTGTAATATTGTGATGGGCCCCATCACACAGTGACAAGATTGGAAGGTGCATCAGAAAGACTGTATAATTTGGTATAAATGAGTCTCAACACTTCTGAAATTGGAGACTAAATTCAGGTCTGAACACAAACTTTGCAGCATAATCCCAGTTCTGAATTTCATCAGTGACTGTTCAGGTTGGGGAGACTGAGCAGCAGTGCACGGTCATCAAAATATGGATGAGAAGGAAACTTTTCCTCAGCAATATAGCTGAATCCCAAGCAAGCATATGGATTTTAATCCTGCTAGAAGATGGTTTGGTCTCATGTTTCTTTACGGCAGATCCTACCTTTCCAGTTCTGACGTGTTTCAACTTAGTCTCTAGTGAAGGCTGCCGTCAGGCACCTGGGGTCTCTCTGTGGTGGCTGATGGATTATACATGCAAGAGAGCGAAACAGCCTAGCAGAGCTTTCATCACTGTCCTTGAGTATGTTTTAGACACTTTATACTCAGGGCTTTTAGAATCATGGACTGGGCCTTGCTTCCTCATTAATAAAACTTCAGAACATTTGAAAACTAGGAAATGTTTTGTTCACGGCTGTGCTTTGGTAGTTTAGATTTTTTTTCCTTAAACTTTTTCCAGCTGCTGATTGTGTTCAAGATCACTCTGTGCTACCTAGGATCAAAACTTTTTGACAGCAAAATGAAGCACACGCAGTAACTGTTTTGTCTCAACGAGAGAATGGGAAATAAATGCATCAGTCTGGAAAGTATTTGAAGTGGGACAGGCAGGACTGTGGAATTAATCCATGGAGTGCATTGGTTATCTCCAGAGTTAGTTGTGTTTTGACTTTAAATGCATGTATGTGGAGGTAAACATCGATGCGTGTAATAGTTACCGAGAGAGTCTAGGTTGATCATATTTAATCTACTCCACATCAAATTGTTTGTGGGTAAAAGAGTGTCCTGGGAATATCACAGCTCAGTAAGATAAGAGCCATGTGCTTTACGTTTAACTTATTAATCAACAAGTAAGAAGAAGAAATGGCTTGTGTCTGGTCAGCTATCCATGAGTAGCAGCGAGATGCTTTGCCCTTTCCAAATGTACTCTGAATAAGAATGAAACCATGCTACTTGTTTTGCCCATTAGATAGCATTATCTCTGTGGAATGCCAATTCATATCTCCGTGTTGCTGTGTGTGGTTCTCACATATGGGATTTTAATAACCTTCATGCTGTGCTATGAATTCATAAACAGGGCTGATAGAGGGAAAGAACCACAGGACTTTGTTTTTTCATTATTGCTCTTTTGAGAAACAGGGTCTGCAGGATTTTTGCAAGGATCTTGTGCAGAGCTAGCAAAGGTTTTGCTCCTATGGTGGGGTTATTCCAAGGGGAGGGCATAAGCAGAGTATTTACTTATGATATACTTTGCAGAATTTGTTTTCGTCATCCTACATTTGGTAGCCACTATAATCCTGTCGTATTACGGTAGGAGCTTTGTAAGTCTGACTGTATGGGAGTTTTCTCCATTTTCCTAGAAGGCAAAGAGCATCGATATTTTGCAACGTACCTCTTCCTCTCCTTCCCTCTGCCCCAGCCACGAAGTTACAGCTTACTGTTCACTGGCCCCTAGCACATGACACCAGTCTTGCCTTGTATTTTCAAAAAGATTTATTAATTCTGGATCAGTCAGGTTTTTTTTCCTTTCTTTTTACCTGTCTCCTGACTTCAGAGTCCATTACAGCTACCACTTCTGCATCTTGGCCATGTTCAAGTACTAGTGGAGGCACCACTGTTAGTACAGCTAGAAATAGTAACAAGAACTCAGAGCACCAGTTTCCAGGTGTGACATGATAGATATCACCCTGTATTCATTGCTAACAGACCTGAGAAAGAAAACCTATGAGGAAAACTCAGCTAAGGTTTACAGTCTCTATTCATTGCTTCAGAGAGTATTTGTAGAAACTTGTTTGAAACAGCCAGTTTAGCAGTACTGGAGCTACTTCATCTATTCCAGAAAAGAAATTACAATCTGTTGCCTGCCCATACCCTGTACTACACTGGCTGGAGTGCTCTTGTGGTTATGACCTTAGGTCAGTTTGGATTAGAGTCTTGTAACTGTCCCTAATAACATTTTATTTGGAGTAAGATTTATGAGGTGTAGGCTCTGTGGCATGGCATGCAGATCAAATCTTATAAACCCATTTTCATTTTAGGAATATTGCTCGCTCCTGCTGTACTTTGTGTGATTTTGCATGTGGTAGGCAGCAGACAGAAGCAAGAACACACAAGGAAAAAGATAACAAATTTTCTCTAGTTATTTGAAGTGTTAAGAACTGAGGTTGATACATGGATCATGAGTCTCTCTCCTTGTGAGGGACTGCCAACGTCCGGATTCTCATGGGGGAGTGTGGAGGAAAACACTTCCTGGCTGCCTTCCCAGAGGCGGTTAACTTTGAGAGAGAATCTGGATTAAATAGCAACAGGTGGCAGCAGGTGACAGGTTTTTTACCTCAGAGAGGAAATCGTCAAAGCTGCAGCACAGTCTAAGAGACAGATTATTTGCTGAGGCCCCCTGAGAGGGAGATAGAGCTGTGCTGCCTGTCTCAACAGCTTTTTCCCTCTCTGCGTAAGAACTGCTGACAGTGGCCTTTATGTGGTGGACTGTGAGTTTAACAAATAGTTGATTTGGATGGGTTTTTCTTCTATTACATACTTTCTCATTACCTCTGGGCTTGCTTTCTGGATATTCTTGGTCTAAGGTAGTTCTGCCTTGCCTCTATGATCATGAGATGGTAATAAGTTATAAACCCTTATTATTACAATATGCAGAATCCAATAGAGAACTGTGGTTTCTGCTTATGGCCGTGCTGCTTGGACTACAGCCTTGTCAAAATGTTATTCAACTTCAAATATTTTGGTGTGGTTTTGGTTTGAGTTTTTCTGTTGTTCCCCACCCTGATGAATAGTCCCCACTATTAAAAATGTTCATTGTCTTTTTAATGAAAACTCATCCATTTACCCCTTGGCTCTTAAAGGGATAGAATTATTGAAAAAAAAAAATGTTGGCAAAGACCTGTGGAGTCCGTCTTGTCCAACATCATCTATAAATAGGACTGACATCAAAGGTAGGTCAGAGCTATGCCTCATAAAGCTTTGGAAATCTCTAGTGGTGAAGATCCTTCTGGGTACCTGTTCCAAAGCTTAGTTGCCTTCTATTACTAAGGTACATTCCATGAAAAAAGAGAACTTTTTAAATGGGACATATGTGGCCCAGCAGTGTTCCTTCCTCAACTCATTTCCCTTGGTTCTTTTTAGCCATAAGGAACACTCTGCATATCTGACACCATGCGTGGTGGGGTAGCTGAACATACACACACATATGCTGCTTAACACTGCATTTATAGTTCTCTAGTAGTATGACTCAGAGAGAGGAGATGCCAAAGCTTTTACATTTGCTTTGTAAATATTTTCTTATAACGAAATTAAAGTCTCATCTAAACTCTCCATCTCTCTCTCTTTCTCTGCTTTTATATATAGTTTTGTGTGTATATATAAATTTTTTTTAAAGTCATTAAGCAGACAAGAGAACTTAGGACTAACATGACTATAGAAACATTTTCCACTATACACTGTTAGTGGGATTTAAGAAATGCTACATCTAAGTAAGCCAAGGTGCAGTGCTCTGCCCTCAATATCAGCTCTAACGTGAGTGGACGTTTCTTTCACATGACTATTTTATAATATATAATTTATAAATTTTTTTTTTTTACTTAGCTGTATACTGTAGTTTCTCAGACCTTTTTTTAGCAGTGGTGTGGGACTTAGTCTCTCCAGTTCAAATATGCAGTTGTGAGCTGTTGATAGAGGTGCAAGAGGCCCCATAGTGTGCAGCAGCATTGTTCTGCAAGGAGGAAAAGAGGCGCAGCCTGTTTGCTGTAGAAAGCAGCTGCCAGTCTTTCATTATCTCTTTCTTTGCTGGGCCATCAGCTGACACATATTTCAGGATCTTTGTGTTGTTTGCAAGCCAAAGCTGCCAGCAGACAGGTACTCTCAGAGGGCACCAGCTCTCCCTCCTTATTGCTGTCCCTAAGAACCTGTTCTGTGAGAACCTTGATAGTCATTGCTGTATCAGTTGGAGCTACAGAGCGGCTGATGAGTTTCAGTGTTGACCTTTCAGATTGCTTTTCAAATTGTCAAACGATAAAGATCCTGCTGTCATTACAGTCCTTGGAAGAATAAGGAATTAAAAGCTTCATTAAAGTCAACAGGTTTTTAAAGAAAGCCGCCACCACCCACGCACAAAACCTGCACAAACCCACAAACCCTGTGTGCTCGCAAGCAGGGTTGACATGTAGTATCTGGCTTAACCAATTTGGTGCCAGTGAGACCAGGAAGGAAACACACAGTCTCTAGGTTTCCTTCCCAGAAAGAGATAACGAAAATGTCTGAATTTAGAGATGTCTAAATTGATTCCTCATTATAAAGTATGTCTTGTTGAGCCCAGCTCTGCACAGATTCTCACCACCAGCTAGACACGTTCCTTGCTGTTTCTCTTGCTGCTGAGCTGAGTCTCTTTACAGACAACAAGCTTTTTTTCCTTTTATGAACCAAGAATCCACATTTCTCTTTCCAGCATTCAGAGATGAGGTGAAGACATCGCTCCAGTGATGTCAGGTGGCAGTTTTGTGTTTGGCTGTAACAGAGGATCTGATTGTGTTGTGGATCTTCCTAGAAGGTCAGAGTTCTAGGTACATTACAGTGGTATTTTTCCGCTTAAGGTGTGTGAAGGACTAAAAATTAATTTGTCTCTTAAAGATTTGAATTACAGGTAGAAGTAGTGTATGATTACAACTCAAGCTTCAACAAGGTGTGTTTAGATTGGAGAGTGGTCAGGCACTGGAATGGGCTGCCCAGGGTGGTAGTTGAGTCCCCATCCCTGGGTGTGTTTAACAAAGTCGCTTAGATGTGGTGTTGGGCGATATGGTTTACGGGTGAACTTGTAGAGTAGGGTTGATGGTTGGACTCGTTGATCCCACCCTGAGTGTTTCCATGTGATTCTGTAGTGCTGTTTATATCTTGCAACCATATCGCTGTCAAGCCAGACTGTATAGTGGAGGAAAGATTGATAGGACTTACTATATTCACTTTTTAATAAGATTTTGTTTTGCAGTTGCTTCTAGCATCTTTCACCTAATAACTTACCGCCTCATTTGCCTGTGCGTGTTTTTCAGCACCTCCTCAGGCCTTGATCTTGTTCTGAGCTTTGTAGTGGTGATGCACAGAACCGCACAAGGGCCTGTTGACTTCAGTAAGACTTGGCAGAGGTCACTGTTCTCAGGGACTTTGCCTTCAGCAAAGCCTTTTAAGTGAGGGGGAAATGGGGCTGGTGTGGGATATGGTGGTAGCAGAAGCTGCACCATCAAGCAGCTCCTTGATGAAAGAGAACCAATACACAATGATTTTTGAATTATTTAAAAATCATTAACCTGCTAGTTCCCACTTGCAAAGTTATTGCGAGTAGCTCTAGTCCATGACACAAACAGGTACTTGCAGTGAGATCGGCACCGACTGGATTATGGTTAGTGGATGTACACACTGGGGCAACCAGAAGAGCGTGTCGGTACAGTGATGTTTTGCCTTTGGAACAGACTTTTAACTTTAAACTTTTTAGTTTTTAAGCACACGGGTATGGTTTGTCAGCTTCCATTCATGACTTTAAACAGACTAAAGTAAGGCTTCCTAATTAGTGAAGCAGAAGTCTCCAATTCAGTTTCAACTTCTGTCCTAGCATCCAGTGTTTGAAAATCCAGATACCCGACAAATGGTGACTTAACCTGGTAGCTTTCTGCAGCTAGAGGAACTGAAGATAAAATATATTTGAAACAATTTAATTTTTGGACTAGAAGCTTGCAAGTGAAGTTTCAATCTGAAATGACATTTTTACAGGAGATTATAAACATTTCTAAAGCTGACAAGTCACCAAGTGGCGCAGCAAATAGTCCCCATATGCCAACGAGAAGAAAAGAAATGAATGTGGCCAGAAGCAAGTATGTATTCTCTTTTAGATAAGGAAAACTGCAATTAAAAACACTGGACTCGGAAAGCTTCTTAGAGCTTATTTTGTCAAATGAAAAATGCTAGTGGTTTTAATGCCATTGTAATAAACCTTATTGTTATTCCTGGCATGGATATTATTTTTTTTAATTTCAGAAAAATGGATAATTAGCATTTTAGCTTATCGCTTTCCTTCCATGCATACAAATAATTTCACAGATAGACCACCAAGAGAGACAAAATTAAATAATAGGTCTAGACAGCATGGAACTGAAATAAATTAGGGGTTAGACTTCCAGGCTGATAGGTGGATTTTCATGAAAAATGGTTTTTAAAAAAGGGAATAACGCAAGGTGGGTTTTCTGACAGCTTTTGCTGCTTGCCTTGGTATCATTTCCCCATATCTGATAAATTGACATGGAGTAAGACATGAGCTACACATTAGCAGTCTCGCCATTTATTCGTGAGTGTGATTTGTTTCCCCAACGTATTTAGATCGAAAGCCTAACAAGCATTCCTGCATCTGTGTTTCAACCAAGTAAGTTCTTAAATAATGGCTCGTGATTCATGGTGAGCGCCGATGATACGAGGTTATTAGAGAATCAAACTTGGAACAAGTCTGCTGTATGTGCTACATGCTTTACCGCCATCTGTGGGTATTTATAATGACGTTAAAGTCAGCGGTTGCAGGCACACCGATGTTTTGTATAGGTGATGAAGAATCTCTAGGCTTAGTCTTACACTAGGAAAGAATGGTCATGAATTTCCTACAAAGATACTTCTTATTATTTGCAAAGGCAAATCGTCATTTGCCGAGAGTCCTTCTGGCCCAGTTGCTTTCAAGGGTGTCATTCTCCAGTCCACTCCGTAAGGAGCATTATGTGTTGTACGTTATCTGGGCTCTGCTGCCGTGCGCGATATTGAACGTGAGGAATTGGTTTTGTCCTCTCGTACCGCGATTCATTCGCTATTCAGCCCGTGTGCTAACGGTACGTTTCCCCCCTCTTATGTCTCCTTGAGTTGTGACATTTTACCTCCTTGCGTGCTGTGTTGTTTGCCGAGCAAATGTGCCCGCATAGAAGAGAAACAAATCCGATCTTCCTTATTGCTGTGTACGAAAGGAAAAGCAACCCAGAAAAGAAATGCAATATAAACCGAGGATTGCAGAAGATAAAGTAAACCTAAATATTATAATACCAATAAACCGCTGGATCAAGCGATGACTTTTGTTGCTGGCAGCAAATATACCGCTGCAAATCCGCTTTGACCGTGGAGTGACAAAAGGGGTGCCACAGTGAAGCCCAGCTGGTTGTGTTGCGGCTGCAGGTTTTTATGAAGTTAGATGGAGAGGGTCTGCTTTAAATCGTGTTTGTCCAGAAACTTCTGTGCACAAAATTCAAGAGTCATCTTGCGCTAACGAGGGCAAGTGAGCACTGTGGTGGATGTTAAGATAAATGACTTACTGGATTCAGCATTCAGCAAGAAGCGTGTGGCTGGAAGAGTTCCCGGCGTTTGAACTATTACGAAGCCATGGTATTTCAAAGGCTATATATTTGCAAATGAGTGATAGATGGAGTGTCAGAAGCGTTCTGGTTATTTATGGTCATCAGCTAAACCACCGGGATGGAGGTACGGGCACTCTGTAACTGATTTAGTTTATTTAGTTTTCCTTTTTGAACAACTGGGACATTATTCTTTTCAGAGGCTGCTTCTCACAGTGAATATTAGTGCTGTGCCTGCCTTATGGACTTGCTCTATAGGGTGTGCACGATGGAGTTTGCCTCCCTCCGTATCAATTAGGCCTTAAATCCGCCGCTGTGTCAGACACGAACATTCTGCGTGTGTTGTTGGGCACGTTCACATTTTCATCCTGATGTTTTATATGCCAAGGAAGATTCTGCTTTTACCCTCCCACTCGCCTCCTCAGTTCAGTTCATAATTGTTAATTATGTGGATCTGGAACTGTTACCTGTGTGTGTCCACAGATGACAGTGTTTCTGGTTACCTACAAGCTGTCGTACTGCGTGCTGGACCCAACATACCGGTTTACATCTGTTTTATGCTTGGGCAGCTGCAGTTCAGGGGAGAAAAGCTGTTTGCTCTGCCTAATGCTGAGTTATGTGATTGACACATCTGATAAAGCTTTCTTCTCCACAGTTGGTTTACACCTTAACAAATACCTTGAGGTGTTTTTGGTCTTCTCTTTCGCTAGATTTCATTCCCAAACATCATGGTTTATTTTACTGGCCATATATCAGTATTTTATTTTTTCTCAAACCCTCTTTCCCCTTACGTGTTTGTCTTTTAAACACTGAGCTACATTCTACCTTTTAATAGCCAGTTTCAACTCTCTGGCTTCTTTTCTGTCCTCTCTTCTCTCTTGGTATCCTGCTCCCATTTGTTTCCTTCCCTTTTTGTGGCATGTTCGTTCACGTTCGTAAGACCACATCTCTTCTGCCATCCTGTGCTGGGAGAGGAGGGTTTCCCGACCACCTGAGACACAAGCTGAAACAGGGAGAGTGAATGCACAGGACAGGTCCTCACACATCCTTCAGGCAACTCCTCAGGCCAAAACACTCTCAGTGCTCAAAGTCTCACAGGGCTGGAGACCATCAGTCCTCCAGTGCTCAGCCTCTGCTTGGTCAATCTGTTGTCTTCAAAACACTGAATCTGGCATCTTCCTTCCTCCATTAACCCTCCATGTAGAGACAGAACAATTTCTCTGTACTTTATTTGCTCTCAGCCACCTTCCTATTTTTGGGTCAATTTTTACCAATAGAGCGATCAGAAACCTATAAATAGTTTGTTACTCCAGAAGAAAATACTACTGCAGGCTTATTTTGAAATGTGCCAGATTCAAGATTTCAGCTGGAAATCATGAAAAAAAGGGGGGGGGGGGGAAGAAAGGGACTGTTCTGTTAACATGAACTACATTTAACTTTTTCAGAATAGTTTTTACTCAAATTTTACTTAATGAGATTATCAAGTAAGGTGCTACCTTTGACTTTTCAATTATTTTTGCTTGGTATTAGAATGGAAGAAAATACACTAAAGCTGCCCATGGGGAGTTGTAGAGTCGCCTTCTCTGGAGACGTTTAAAACCCACCTGGATGTGTTCCTGTGTGACTTGGTCTAGGTGATCCTGCTCTGGCAGCAGGATTGGACTAGATGATCTTTTGGGGTCCCTTCCAATCCCTAATGTTCCATGGTTCTGTGAAAAGACCTGTTTCTGTTCTGTGTAGGTTATACACTTGGCTGTTGCTACTCAGAATTTTCCCACTTGTGTTCAAGGTGTTTATTTTTCAGCTCTCAGTGTCATGGAGCTTTCTCATATCTGTTTGAGGCACTTAGTTTTTTAGCTCTCAGTAGCATGAGGTGTATTTGATTCTTGCCTTGTCCCAAAGCTGCCTCTGTTGTTCCCAACAATACCAACAATACTCTGGTAAGCATTTGCTCTGCTGTGTCTTGAGAAGAGGTATGAGTTGGCATGGAGTAACTGGAGCTGTCTTGAAAGTGAGAAGGATGATACTGCATTGCTTTGCACCGTGGCTTGTCTTTGGGAGGTTTGGATTTGTGTTGGGTTTTCTTCCTTCCCATGAGGAACAAACCTAGTGTGTTTCAAAAACACTCTTGTCAAATGAAAGTTCAGATGGTGCTGAAGGGCTGGCATGTGAGCTCTGCCCAAAGGCTGAGCTCCCTTTCTTTTTCTGTCTCTTTACCACTGGCATCAGGAATCCGCAAGGTGCTTATCCAGGCAAAGGGCTGATGCAGCCCCTTTTGGAGCAGCAAATTGAGCAGCGGTTCTGTAACAACTGGGTCAGTGTGTACAGGAAGAATTTCAGTTATGGTTATTTATTCAATCTCTTGCTGCAAGATTAGTCCCATTATGTATCTCCTATGCATTCCCTTCCAATTCATTCAATTCAAATAAAATCTTCCTGCTAGGTCTAATGTACATACCAGTGAGTGTCACCTAAATAACGTGTCTCAGAACAGCCTTATGAAGAGGCTGTTTGTTTGGAAGCAAGGTGTATGTTGGCATAGGGTCTATTTCAAAATGATGCCAAAATGTTCCAGTTTTATTAAATCTTAACTTTAAATTTTATGGAGGCAGAGATGGTTGCTGGGATGCTGATGGCTAGTACCAAAACCAAACGCTGAAGATTAAAAAGAAACTGTAATGCTACCCCAGGAGGGAAGGACGAACAATCAAAAACTGAGAGTAATCAGACCTGTGGGTTTTATATTGTTTTTATTTTTATAGCTTCACGTTAGTTATATAATGTGATTTACCTACAGTGCTTCCAAGTGCTGTATTAAATTGATAGCTCTTGCTGGGCAAACACACAACTACTATCTTTCTTGTCTTTAAATATGCTAAATTTTATCTGAGAGAAGCCTGGCAAATCTTCCCTCCCAGTCAGAGGTCTGAAGAAAGTGAGCAAGTGAAGATGAAACCAGCTTGGTTAATCATCACTGAAACACAGGAAAAATTAAAATACATTTTTTGTTTAAGTAGAGAAAAGCAATAAAAACAATGCCAGACGGTTAATGCCTCTCTTGTACCTTTCACTTCAAAGACCTCAAAAGAACATCAAGAAGAATAAAGGCAAAACCTATTCCCTCTTGGCATCATTATAAATGTTGTATCCTCTAAAACTCTAAAGACTTTCAAGAGGAGCAGAAGAATAAATGGCATTGAAATAAAGGAGTCTCTCTGGAGCTTTGCTCAATCGGCTTTGTTAGAATTCACTCAAATAGGATGATTATAAGAAAAGATCTCATTTGTTTCATCATTAAAGGAGCAAATTAATATGTGGTGAGCTGCTAATAATTGCCTCATTATGTAGCGAATGGGCATTGCATCCAATTTACAAAATTACAATCATATTGTTAAAGTAACAATTGGGAAAGTTTAATCTGAATTTCCTAACTATCTGTGTGATTAGTTGTGGGATTCACAGAGTGAAGCAGAGTTGGTGGTTGGAGTGAGCTCTCAGCACAAGGCCAGCCTATGGTGCTAGGAAGTTGCAAGTGAATTTGAGCTTTTTGTTAGTGTAAATTACATCTGCAAAGGTTCTGAGCTAGGCTTGGTCCATCTGGAGAGCAGTCTGGCAGTCTCTGGTAGCATGGGGTCTTGACATCTGACTGGTCTGTCCAGCCACTGGTTTGTTGGGCTCCCTGACCGGTCCAGAGGTTACAAAGCCTGGCCCAAGATCACGCCCACCTGGAACTTCAGCAGATCTACAGGTGTGTGGTTGGGGAATTTGGCAGTCCAGGATCTGTGCTCTTGAGAGACCCACCCCTACAGATGCTCCTGCAGCTGGGATTTCAGTCTGGAAACTGGAGAGTAACCAATTATCCAAATACCTCTAAATCCTCTGTGGAAGAGAATCAAGTTTTGTGACCTACTTCTGGTTAGATTTGCTTGTGACCTTTTCTAATTCTGGCTGTTTTTGTTATTTAATGGTTTGACCTTTGATTCTGTGAAGCCACTTACTTCAGCGCTAAATGCAAAGATTTAGTAACTAGAACTGTTTGATAAGTGACCTTTATTACGCAGCTATTCCTCTTTGCTAGAGAAATGGCACTGTTTTGCAAGTTCTCATTCGCAGTTTTAATTATCTTTTCTATTGTCTGTAAGCTTGCACAGGAAATGGAAAGGTCAGACATTTCATTTCCTTTACTGATTAAAATATAAGTGCTCCTCAACACTCCCAGTGTTTCATTCAGCAGAAGGATGGGCCAATTTGTCAGAATCATGCCCAGCTGCTCTGCTGAGGACTTCTACATCCTTCTGGTCAGCAACAGAATTAATGAGTTTCTCAAGGCAATAACAGCCCAGCCCCTGCATTGTGTTGAGGTGAAATATGTGTCTAAGTACATGGAAAGAGAGGAAGTGTGAGTGTTTCTCTGTGTGTTTTAATTGAGCTCCTATATCTACAGTGCAAATGAGTGAAGATCTCGTGAGAGGTACAGGTGAACCCCAAACTCACGTTCTCAGTCCAGAGAATGTAGCAGTAATAGCTTTCTGTACAGTCCTGCCAATCTGTATTCGTTCCATTGCTCTTGAACCATCTCTGCAGAGGAGAGGGCAGCTTGGACTGCCTGCCAGACCCATTTTTGGCTTTTCTGATAAGGCTGCTGCTAAGTTGGTGTTTAATTGCTGCCCTCGTGTGTGTGACGGGGGCACCTGTAAGCAGACACTGTTATTTGTGAAGCAGGTCACCAGGATGACACATTTTCCCTCATTCTCCAGTTTCTGTCCCTTTGCGTTCTGGTTTCTGTGTATGAGAACTGTCTCTGCTTCTGTTCATCCCTAATACAAACGATGCAGCAAGTTAAATGGAAAAGTGATAGTTTTGCATAGTTTTGTGCCTGTTGTGTGAGCAACTTTGCAGCCCAAGCTCTGCATAGAGGAAAATGGTATGAGGGATGTAGGACCCCAAAGTAGGGGGTGAGCGGGGTCAACAGGATGTCATTCAAATTCTTCAAGGGTTGTAGGGAGTTGTCGGCTGTGTTGTTAACTAGTTCAGTAGCAGAAGTAGCAAACAAAACTACCCAGGTTCTTCTCAAATCTGGCCCCTCAGGCACCCAAATCCCTGTGCCTGAATAGCATCTGTGGGAACCACCTGGGAGAAGAGCTATATTTGAACAGCTTTTGATCCTGAAAACGATGGGGCATCCATATGTGAGCTAGGAGATGGTATAAGTGATCCTGCTCTGGCAAGGGGATTGGACTAGATGATCTTTCAAGGTCCCTTCCAAACCCTAATGAGTCTATGATTCTATGATAGGGTGTATAACAAAGAGGAACCTCACCGTAAATGAGGAAAATGAGAAAGCTACTGTATGTGGATTACAGACACTGTCCCTTTGTCTGTGACACACAAACCAACACCACAAGCTTCTGACCTGTCTCCATGTGGGGGTTCAACAAGTTAATATTGATGTATGTTTTCTCATATGTTAAGGATGATCTGATGCAAAAAAATAGTGACGTCAGCGGTTGAATCTGGAGCCTGTGGAATAACTGTCATGAGTGTTAGTGACCTGACTCTGGGATCGCCAGTCAGAAACACGCATATTAGACCATAAAATTTCTCTAACATTGTAAAAAAATACTTCACAGAATCACAGAACATTAGGGTTTAGAAGGGACTTCGAAAGATCATCTGGTCAAATCCCCCTGCCACAGCAGGATCACCTAGACCAAGTCGCACAGGAACAGGTGGGTTTTAAACATCTCCAGACAAGGAGAGTCCACA
>JAOXOE010018376.1:0-23301 GCA_028565055.1 Phoeniculus purpureus
TCCTCCTGACACCCACCCTTCACATATTTATAGACATTAATGAGGTCACCCCTCAGTCTCCTCCAAGCTAAAGAGACACAGCTACCTCAGCCTCTCCTCATAAGGGAGGCGTTCCACTTCCTTCATCATCCTCATTGCACTACACTGGACTCCCTCTAACAGCTCTATGTCCTTCTTGAACTGAGCAGCCCAAAACTGGACACTCTACTCCAGATGTGGTGTCACTAGTGCGGAGTAGAGGGGGAGAAGAACCTCTCTGGATCTGCTAACCACCCCCTTTCTGATCCACCCCAGGATGCTGTCAGCCCTCTTGGCCACAAGATAATAAATAAAAATTCTGAAATTTGAGTAATAAATCTTATGAGGAGAGATGGAGAGTTGGGGCTGTTTATTTTGAGGAAGAGTAGCTTAAGGGGGCACCTCATTGCTCTCTACAACTATCTGAGAGGACATTGTAGAGATGTTGGTGCTGGTCTCTTCTTACAGGTAATTCGTGACAGAAGCAGAGGGAAGGGCTTCAAGCTTCAACAGGGTGGGTTTAGATTAGACATCAGGAAAAAATTCTTTACAGAGAGAGTGGTCAGGCACTGAAATGGGCTGCCCAGGATGGTGGTTGAGTCCCCATCCCTGGATGGATTTAAAAATCGCTTAGATGGAAACCAGATGGGGGATCTGGTTTAGAGGTAAACTTGTAGAGTACAGTTGATATTTGGACTCAGTGATCCCAAGGGTCTTTTCCAACCTGAATAATCCTATGATTCTATGAAAACATGGACAAAAGATAGCAGTGGCATTTGGGTCCAAGTATATGGACATTTACAGGACAAGACCCATTTCTCTAAGACACTTTGAAAAGAACATGCAGATTGTTCCCACCAGTGCCAATCATAGCACTGGCTGCAGTGGGGCAGAAGTGTTTCCTTGGTTCAGGTTTCTTCAACATAAAATATCAGCTCATTTCCTATAGTTCAGTCAAGCATAGAAGAAAAGCATCAGGATGCAAACACCTAATAGTACATCTAGGCACTGAGGCAACAGTAAGTGAATTTGACATCAAACGTCCATCAGGGACATGCATTAGGCTCTTACATTTCTGCAGCGGGAGGGTGAAGTCTGTTTAAAAGATGCATTTCGTGCTGTTATAAATACGTAAGTGGCATAGTAATGGCAGTCTGACTGGATGAAGCAGTAAGGATAGAATTTGATCTGGATCTACACATTTTTACAAAATTGTATTTGTAATTTTGAAAACTGATTTTATAATAACCTTGGCTATTTCGTTTTACTATAGTGAACCTTTACCCTAGGCTGAAACAAACTTAAATTCAAATTATAATTATCTATATTGGATCTGATTAGTCATGTCTTCATATCTGACATTGTTTTATTTCTTTTCTCAGGGAAGGTATTTTAATTGGGTTTTGTCAGTGTTGGAATTACTGCCATGTTACTGCATATTGCAAGCATTTAAAAGAAGTATTTTGTTTCCAAAACCAGTATTGTTTTCATTATTTGTCCATTAGAGGTATTGTAGCACAACATAGAAGTCAGCTGCACTTTTAATGTTCATCAGCTCTGTTAAAATTAGCAAACTGTGAATGCGGACTCCTGCCTTTGTCTGTACTCTGCTCCTTGGGGCATTTTGAGTTGGGTTGTTTTAGTCAAGTTATGATGTGTGATGAACTGGTCTGGGGTAAGGACCATGATAGCATCGTGCAGCATGAGTTTCAAAATTCTGTTTTGGCCATTTTGTCAAAGGAACAAAACTTGTCTGGAGATGAGGAGACAGATGATGATGATGATGATGATGATGATGAAGAGGAAGAAGAAGAGGTAGAAGAAGAAGAAACATTAGAAGAAGAAGCAGAAGGTGAAGAAACAGTCAGAAGAGGGGAAGGAACAGAGAAAGAAGAGGAACTAGAGGAAAAATCAGAAAAAGAGAAACACAGTAAACAAACAGCAGAGGGAGAGAAAAGCAGCAATAGCAGAGTGGAACCTGTAGAGGTAGAAGCTTTTACTCCTATTTACATTACTGGTCTCTGAAAGGATTTGGTTCTGTAACTTACAGTAACTTGAATGTATGTGTGGCTGTGTTGGAAATGCCACGCTGTTGTTTGGAGCGGTTTTGGTAGAGGAAGGAACGCATACAAAGGGGTTAATGGTGAAACACTTTATTTTTTAACAAGTTTGAAAGTAGAGATTTCATTGTCTTGTCTCTCTATAGACAGAAGAGACTACTCAGAAAGAGACCATCATTCATCAGGGTAAGAATACCTATTGGAGGAAGTCCACGAGAAGTTGTGTGGTGACAAAGTAATGGTAATTGTAACGGTAAAGTAATGGTAAAGTTGGTGTGACCTCACAAGCGACTTCCTTTTGTGCCATAATTCTTCATTTCGACAGAGAAGACTGTCAAAAGTCGTTCTCATCGCTGTCAACTGACATCATGTTCACAAACAGATTATTTTGGTTGAAATGTGGCAATTACTGAACACTGCTATGAGGTGCTGACAATGATAGTCCTCAGGATGTCGCTTGCAGTTTCAGTATCAGTTTGAGTTAACTTTATAGTCCTTTAGAAAAGCTGGGGAGCATGAAGTTGGGTGCTCTATATGCAAGAGCAGCAAAAAATTCACTGGGAATAACCTGTGATTGTTCTTTTGAAAGAAAATAGCAAGTGCAGTATAAAAAAAGACCAATGCCTTAATACTGAAGAAGCGATGCCATTTAATTTCATCATGGAAATAGCTTGTCAGAATGGGCACTTAAATATTTTTCCATCATCCAGTGATCTGGAAATTTTTACATGAAGTTCTCAATTTATAGAATTCCTACAGTGAGTATAGGAAAATTTAAACACAGAAACCTCAACTCATATGGAAAGTTCTTCTTTTCCCAGAATTGTTTCTATGGAATAAAATAGAAATAAAATAGATTCGTGAACCATAAATCCTGCCCTAGCAGGCTGCTTTTCCAAGTTGGAATACACTTTCAAAATCAGCGTGCAAGGCACTGTCTTCTGTCAGCAAGAGGAAACTGTGTGTCAGGACAGAACGCTTTATATAATGTCACTGCCGTAAGTCACAGCGCTGTCACACAGAGAGATTAAAAACCTGTCTTCTCAGCCTGGGCATCAAGTTTAGCTAAATACTCTGTTTGCATTTTTTAAGGTTCACATTTTATTTAGTAACTTTTTGTTTAAAAAAAAACAATGAAGGCAGGTTGGTTTTTTTCTGTTCTTCATTTGCACAAATCAAAGGGGAATTAATACGAAGTTTTATACTATTGTAGAGAAAGAAAGCACTGACAATCACACTGTGAACAGTCCTTCAGAGAACGCTGATGACCATATAACTGGGGGAAATCTTGGGAGAAAAAAGGTAAGTGGCATGGTTGCTTGTCTAGTTTTACCAATGACCAAGGAGACAGGTGGACAGTTAACAAGCGGATGCCCCAATTTACCTAATCTGCATAAGCAATTAAACTGCAGGGCAACCTGCTCCTTCTGTTTAATATCTGATTTGATTTTGAGATAAAATAAGTTGTCCAAATAATTGCAGCAGAATGTTTTCCATTAACATTTTAAAAGTATTCATTTATTTTCTAATAATTACTGATTTTACCATGGGGAAACTTACAACCTAAATTGACAAGTACAAAAGGCTCAGTGGTGCTTTAAACCTTGGATTTTAGAGCTTAAGTGTTTTTGATATTTATTTACATGTTTTTTCCTTCAGTTTTTCCTGTTTAAGCGAAAGCCCCTGACAGGCCAGAAGAATGTAAGTCACATAAAGGGAGATAGATCTGAAAAGCCATTACAGAGTGAACAAGACAAAGAAAAGGAAGAATTATCTGGTGAAGAGAGTAAAGATGAAAACCAGAACTGTACATTGGAGAATTCCAATGAGACTGTGACTAACCAGGATGGAAAGATAAAGTCTTCTACTTGTATCTTACTCTAACGTTGTTATGATGTGCAAGAATGTGACAGTCTTAAAGCACTTGGTGCACTTGTTACTTGAAAACAGTTACGACTCACTAGAGATGTTGATGGTGGCTTTTTTGATTGATTTGGTTGCTGAGATTTTAAACATGCAGACCATTTTTTAGTATTTATTGGTAATTTTAACAGTTGTAATCGATACACTTATCAGCATCTTGCTGGGGTTCTGTGGCCTTAACTGTTAGTGTTGTAAAATGAAATCTATTTTTTTATGTGAAAAGTTGAATAACAAGCATTTCATGTGCTTTGCTAAGTCGTTTCATTGTGGTTCGGTCTGCAGAGTACCACTGCTAGTATGATAACTCTTGCAAAGTTATAGTATCTGATGTTAGATACTATTTCATTTAACAAGCAGGGTAAGAATATTGAACTTCCATTTTACAGTACTCATTTCTAAAGAGGGTACTCAGGCACTTAAACATACGCATGCCTCTTTATGTTTTGAGTTGGAAAAACAGCAGTGAAGCTTCCAGGTTAACGTGTAATCCGTAACTGAGGAAGTTATACCTAAGTATGTGCCTAATTTCGTCTGTGGCAGCTGTTCCAGTGGAAACAGTACCCCAAGAATAGTTTGAGTATGTTAGTTCTGCCAAACTGAGACTTGGATAAACCTTTCATTTCTGAGAGATGCTGAATACCTTCACTCCTGCTGAAATCAAGGTAAGCTGGTGAGATTTCCTCGTCACAGAATCCAGCCCAATAAAAAGTGTACATCCTCACTGGTGTTGGATTCTAATCCTGTATTCTTTCAACATCCATGATTTAATAAGTTTCTAGTGAAGTTTTTCTTGCAGGAACGTAGTCTAACCACAGTCACATTGGTATGACCAGCAGATCATTATGGGTTAAATATTCATGTTTTTCTCAGGAAACTTGGCTTTGCTTCAGGTGGAGATGAGCAGCTGCAGTAAGGCATCTCCTCCCATCCCGACCCGGAAAAGGGCCAGGCTTGGAAGGCAGCAAAACTAGTTGGCACAGAGAAGAGAGCAGGGCATACTTTCTCAGTGAGTGGCAGTTTGGGAAGAGGCTGGAGGGCTTTGCTTGCCCTGAGCAGAAGCTCAGAGTAGGAGAGCAGTTTTAAAGGAGGAGAGCAGCTTCAGTGCAAGTAAGACTGCACTAGGAACGGCAGGGCTTTCTTGTAGGTCTGCAGCTGTAAGTAGAGGCTTTACCAAAATGGTGGGTACTCACCTCAGTACCAAAAGCACTGTTCCTTCTGAGATTGCCCCGGTGGTGCCTGATATATCCACCCAGACAGAACTGGTAACAAAGGACATGGCAATACAAGCACCAGGCTGCAGTAACTGCCCAACCCCCTGTCCTGGCAAAATGGTAAGCTGCCTGCCCAAGTGTTATGCCAGGGGCAGAGGTAGGAGAAAGTGAGCAGGCTGTGCAGTATTGTGCTGAGATGGAGATACACAGGCGGTTTCATAAACATGTTCCTCCTGACGGCACCACTATGAACAAGGCGCTTTGGACCCTAGTGACCCACAAAAGCAGGACTCCCCTTCAGTCTTCACTCTCCACAACTGCAACAACAAACATAACAGTACTTTAACAACCATAGACACCCACTAGCTGCAGGAAGTAACTGTGACAGCAGCACACGGCAAGTACTTGTGGTGGGTGACTCTCTGTTAAAGGGCACTGAGAAAGCCATCTGCTGGCCCGACACAGACTCTAGAGAGGTGCCTCTCGGGAGCTACCATCAGAGACATTACTGAGAGGGTGCCATGGCTGCTGGTACTCTTTGATATGGGCATGAATCACACAGCAAATGAACCAGAAGCTGAGGACAGTCGAGGACTGTAGGGATATAGGTAAAGAAATTTTCTGCACAAGTTATCTTTTCCTTCATCTCACCAGCTGGAGGAAAGGAGGCAGCTGAAAGTAGGTATGTAATGCACATCAAGTCCTGGCTACACAGCCAATGCTGTTGTAAGGGGTTTGGTTCTGATGACATCCTTCAATGGTTATAACCTGCTGGGGAGGGATGGAATACACCTGTCTGGAAAAGGTAAGGGACTCTTTGGTAGAAGGCTAGCCAGCTTACTGAAACAAGCTTTAAACTGAACAATTTGGTGAGGTGGGGTGGAGTGTCCAAAATGGAAATTTTCAGGTCAATGCTTCCACCTGGGGAATACACCTAGGAAAGAACCAGAAGTCAAACTGTGGTGCATCCTCCCACTCTCCTCCAAGAAAACCCGTGTGCTTTGCAATGGCTGTACTCTATAATGCATACACTATGGGGACAAGCAGGAAGAGCTAGAGATGTGTGCGCGATTGCAGGGCTCAGTAACCGCAGATTGTGGTTACTGAGACGGGGTGCTGTAACCGGGATGACTGTCCTGGATGGCTCCTGTCCCAGTCAAGAAAGACAGACCAGCAAAGCCTGGTGATGGAGTTTCCCTTTATGTGAAAGAGTGCCTGGAATGCATCAAGCTCTGCTTAGGAGAGGATGAAGAACCAGTTGAGAGCTTAGGGGTAAGAATCAGGAGCAGGCTAATTGTTGTGGGTGTTTACTACAGGCCTCCTGACCAGGATGATGAAGCCTTCTACAGACAGCTGAAAGCAGCCTCATGATCACAGGCCTTGGTCCTAATGGGAAACTGAGCACCCCAGTATTTGCTGGAAAGGTAACGCAGCAGGGCACGCTCAGTCCTGGAAGTTCCTATGATCATCGAGGGTAACAAGTGGTGAAGGAAGGAGTGGACTACTGGACCTCATTTTAATGAGCAAAGGGGGGGTGTAAGGCAGATGGAACCAAACTCTTTCCAGGTGTGCCCACTGGCAGGACAAGGGGCAGTGGGTGCATAGTGGACCGCAGGAGATTTCGTTTGGATATGAGGAAAAACTTCACAGCGTGAGTGACAAAGCACTGGAACAGGCTGTCCGGAGAGGCTGTGGAGTCTCCTTCTCTGGAGATACTCAAAGCTTGCCTGGATGCAGCCCTGTGTCGTGTACTCCCAGTGATCCTGCTTTAGCTGAGGGGTTGGACTAGATGATCTCTAGAGGTCCCTTTCAACTCTGATAATTCTGTGATGAACAGAATGTTTGGTGGTTTTAGTTAGTCCAAGCACAAGTGACAAACCCACTATTCTCATTACTAACATTCCCTCTAAATAGGATTTGATTCTATTTTCAGAGTTCCTGCATTTTATTATTACAAGTGTCAGGAGTTGTCTTCAACCTAGAAGTTGATTCAGATGAATTCTTTGCCCCAATAAGTACAGCAGATGTGCAGATAGTTTCAGGGGGACTATGCTGTGCTACAGTAAGCCTCACACTAGAATCCCAGATACTTGGGTCATCCTTTGCCAGAGCTAATTAGGGTCCTTCTGTTTCTTTTCTTTTTCTTCAGACTACTTGAGCTCAGCAATTAACTTTACATGAGCTATTTTTTTTTGCTGCCAATGTGGACTATATTTACATGTTTTCTTCTTTTCTTGAATGCACATGGGATTTCTGTTCTGCTTGGATAGTGTTGTGAATAGCAAAGAAGTAAAAAAGCAATAAATACCTTCTCGTTAATGTAAATTAAGCTTTAGTTATTTTTAAGTGGCCGACAATCATAGAATTTGTTACCATAAGGATCATAAGGATTTTTATTATGTGAATTAGAATCATTAGGGATTGGAAGGGACCTCGAAAGATCATCTAGTCCAATCCCCCTGCCACAGCAGGATCACCTAGACCAAGTCACACAGGAACACATCCATCTTGCTTTCTAGAAGTTCTAAGCACCTGCAACACAGGCTTTGAGATGAAGGGACCTTCTGCACCGTAAGTCACTATAGAATCATAGAACCAGTCAGGGCTGGAAGGGACCACAGGATTATCCAGTTCCAAGCCCCCTGCCATGGGGGCTGTTTTATCTTAATTTTCCAAAGACAAATGTGTCAACTTAAAATCTTTGATTCTTGCTCTCACAGCCCCCGTCATACAGCCGAGGCTGCTTCGGAACCGCTGGTTTTCACCATCCAACCTACTCCGGTAGGTGGCAGCTGCGCGCTGCGCAGCTCTCGCTGTCTCATCTCATCCCATCCCGCCTTTGGGGCCAGGAATTTTCCTTCCCCCGGCCCCTGAAAAGCAGTTATTCATTCTGCATTGAATTTTGGGTTCAAAATTCCCTAAAAACTCGCTTTGGGTGTTACTCTGGTACCTTGGCGTGTTCATGCACGATGTGTTTCAAGTTTAGACCACGTGTAAAAGGCAAAGAACAGAGAAGACAATAGCCTGCGTGTTTCTCAAGGTGGGTACAGACCATCTGTGGTGGAATTCTGATAAACCTAACTCTTGGTATACATCTTGGTTCTAAAAAAAGTGCTGCTAGTGTGTTTTACATACATTTGAGGGTCTAGCTGGAAGCCTGTATCTAGTGGAGTCCCCCAGGGCTCGGTACTGGTACCAGTCCTATTCAATCTATTCATTAATGACTTGGATGAGGAATTAGGGAGCACTGTCAGCAAGTTCCCTGATGACACAAAGCTGAGAGGAGTGGCCGACACCCCAGCAGGCTGTGCTGCCAGTCAGTGGGACCTGGGCAGGCTGCAGAGCTGGGTGAGGAGAAATGTAGTGAACTATAACAAGGGTAAGTGTAGAGTCTGGCATCTGGGCAAGAACAGCCCCGGGTACCAGTATAGGTTGGGGACTGACCTGTTGCAGAGCAGTGTAGGAGAAAGGGACCTGGGGGTCCTGGAGGACAGCAGGATGACCATGAGCCAGCAATGTGCCCTCGTGGCCAAGAAAGCCAGTGGCTTTCTGGGATGGATCAGAAGGGGGGTGGTTTGTAGATCGAGAGAGGTTCTCCTCCCTCTCTGCTCTGCCCCCTCATCTGGAGTATTGTGTCCAGTTCTGGGCCCGTCAGTCCAAGAAGGACACAGAACTACTGAAGAGAGTCCAGCGCAGAGCCACAAAGATGATGGAGTGAAACATCTCCCTGATGAGGAAAGGCTGAGTTAACAGGGTCTCTTAAGCTTGAAAAAAAGGAGACTGAGGAGTGACCTCATTAAGGTTTATAAATATGTGAAGGGTTGGTGTCAGGAGGATGGAGCCAGGCTCTTGTCAGTGTCATCTAATGATAGGACAAGAGGCAATGGGTGTGAGCTGGAATATAGGGTGTTCCACATAAATATGTGAAGGAACTTCTTCCTGGTGAGAGTGATGGAGCATTGGAACAGGCTGCCTAGGGGGGTTGTGGAGTCTCCTTCTCTGGAGACATTTAAAACCCCTCTAGACATGTTTGTGTGTGACTTGGTCTAGGTGATCCTGCTGTGGTGGGGGGATTGGACTAGTTGATCTTTCAAGGTCCCTAATGTTCTGTGATTCTGTGACATATATATGTATATGTGAAGATTTGTATGGACAGGTATGTGTACGCATGTGTGTCTGTATATGAATGATCCAATGTGTACTTGGCGTCCTGAAATGTCTATTTCATCCATATATCTACATATGCTGGTTTATTTATTCCTGGGAAACTCAGGATTCCTTTATGCAACTCCTGTTCCTATGCAAGTTTGTGGTGACTGAAGAGGAAAAGGAAAGAACATATTGTTTACACAGTTTTATATAACCAAAGATGATAACACCATAGCAAATGAACTTGGTGGAACTTTTCCCTTGTTTCTTCCAGGAAACAGTTATATAAAATGCCAACCACGTCCAGTTTTGTTCCCCTGGGGAAGATTTTAAATCATGCTTTTGACATTAGATTAGCTGAAGTAAACTGAGTGAGTACCACAGTGGTAAACCACTGTAAGTGCTGATAACCATGTAAGCACCAGCTGATCTTATGTGACTGATAAACTAAGTGGGGGCCCACTTAAAAGGTGCTCAGGAATTAACTTGTGCAGCTTCTGACAACTGGTTTTTGGCATCTAGCATTTTTGACATCTACGTAAGATATCAGAAATGCTTTCATGCGCACGAAACCCATTTTGTACTCAATTTCTGTTGAAATTGCTGGCCAGGCTCCTTGTTGATCCCGAAAGGGGTGGTTCTTAAAGCAACACAGTTACACTACCACTACTCATATCCCCAGGTGAAGAAGTCAGTTTGCTGAAGTTCAACACATTCACGTACCTAGCAGCACAGATGCTTAACAATATTGGAAATAGATTTAAAATATCTGAAGTAGCAGTAGGAAGGAAATCTAGGTTAGATGTTAAAATGTGATACTGAGCACATGTAAACATACCAAAATGTACAGGAAAATGATAGCCATTTACTGCATACTTGGACTATTTACTCCCTTTACAATATAAACAAACTACCTCTAAAATTTCTTGGAACGTTTTCAAGAGCTGTATCACTTATGCTGTTCCCTACTCACAAAGGTTCTAAATATTTTCACACCCAGTCACGCCTGAATTCCTTGTAGAACTTATATAGTGTCCTGGTTGAGTGAGATGAGACTATCAGTGGTGAGAACTGGAGACATGAATGCTTTGGGAGCAGGTCTGGTTTGCTCAGTGTGTAGTATCTCACACTGCAGTCTCAAACCTCTCACCTATTTGCTTTCCAAGACTGCATTGGAATCACATTTTAATGATTACCAGTCTCTTTGTTGGGACCAGATAGTAATGACTCAACAAAAACATTGCAAAATCAAACTCTGGCTAAGCTGTTGTTCTTTTATTTGTACACAAATCTTTCATTTTCGAGACCATTCTCATTTGATGTTGAAACAGTTTAGATGCAGCTGCTTTCAATCACACACATCAAAAGCAGAAGAGATCCTAGCAGAATTTTAGGAGATATTAGCATCCTTAAAAACATTAGAGTGGTTTTGTTCTTCAGTATTATTTGTTAACACACACCTGCTGATAGACCCCCGTGCTTATGCATCAGTGAGTGATACGACTAAGGACGCAGAGTTTTTTCCATAAAGAAAGGTTTTGCTGGCTGCCTAAGACACTGATACTGACATGTTTCATAACAAGCTGTTTGATAGTGGGCAAACTGAAGGAAGGATAGTCTAGCCATCTCCTTTATGCCACAGCTGGAATGGAGGCCACCATCTTCTGACAAGACCCAAGGAGAATTTTTCAGATCACTGAGGTAGGGAGCATAGAATGCTTGAGGATGGCACACATGCTGAGTGCTGCCCTGAAGAGCACCTCATACGCCCTTCTTGCACACAAAGGCCATTCTGTATGCAGTTTGTGTTGAAAATACACCAACAGCTTTGCTGATAAAATGCCATTTTAAAGAAGGGTCCAGCTCCTATCTTCTGCAAATAGTATTTCTGATACATCTGTGATAAATGGGGCAGAGGCGACACCTACTTTCCTGAAATAGAGACAATCTGCATTTATTTTACTTCCAGCAGGAGCAGGGAGGTGATTGTCCTCCTGTACTCAGCACTGGTGAGGCCACATCTTGAGTAACTGTGTCCACCTTTGGTCACCTCAATACAAGGCATACATTGAGGTGCTGGAGCAAGTGCAGAGGAGGCCAATGAAGCTGGTGAAGGGCCTGGAGAATCAATCTTATGAGGAGAGATGAAGAGAGTTGAGGCTGTTTAGTTTGAGGAAGAGAAGACTAAGGGGAAACCTTCTACAGCTGTCTGAAAAGACACTGTAGAGATGTTGGTGCTGGTCTCTTCTCACAGGTAATTAGCAATTAGAACTAGAGGGAAGGGCTTCAAGCTTCAACAGGGTAGGTTTAGACTAGTCTTCATGTAGAGAGTGGTCAGTCACTGCAATGGGCTGGTGGTGGTTGAGTCCCCATCCCTGGATGTGTTTAAAAGTTGCTTAGATGTAGTGTTGGGGGATCTGGTTTAGGGGTGACCTTGTAGAGTAGGGTTGCTGGTTGGACTCGATGATCCCTGGGGTCTTTTCCAACCTGAATGATTCTGTGATTCCGTATTGTTATTTAATTATGATGTGATGTTATTTAGTTATGACGTTATGTTATTCAAGATTGCTGAGGTGAGGGGATAGAGCAAGACTAATCAGTTACTCATTTTCTAACAAAAAGGGATAAGCCATAATTATTTGTGATGAAAAAGAAAGTGTTGGCTGGTAGCCACTTAATACTTTTAATTTTCCATGATGAGATTGTGATGTTAAGAATTGCTAGTTTATCATCCCGCTGACCCCATCAAAAGGCTTGGCATACAATGATAAATTTGTTGTGTCTGTGACACAGGGAGGCTTTGTGTGTGAAGAAGAATAGCGAGACACCTAAAAGAAATAAACGGGAACACTTGTGTGACAGAAATGGGAAAAGCTAAAAAAAAAATCAAAGTCAGACAGCAGATGACTGATGATGAGAATTTCTCTGTAGTGCTGGAGACTTGTCAGGTGGAAGTGACAGAGGAGAATGTGAATATTTTAGTTGGTCACAGCATATGAGATTAATTCATCCAGCTTGAGCTGTGTTCCTGAGCTCCTGGGTCTGAGCTGGGTGTCCAGCTTCTCTCTGTAATCAACAGAGAAGTAGGTATCTGCAGGAGGTCAACCACCTCTCTCAGGTCAGGATTATCACTTTGTTCAAATGGCTGAAGCTAGGTGCCCAAGGTACCTAGCAATTGTCTGTGCCAAAGAAAGTAAGGTGGTGTTCCCAACAGGGCTGGGGAAGAGCTAGCAGTACCAAAAAGGTGCTGTGGCCACTGTATGTACAATACTTTGTGTGGTTGTCTGTGTTCAGCTCTGATCTAATACAGGTGCTGATCAGCTACAGCTGTATCACAAGAGGTAAGAGATGTGTTATGCTCACAGCTGCTAAAGCAGAGAGGAAGAGGGGCTGAGGTTCCTATTGACTTCCTGCAAGTCTCCCTTAAGCATGGGCCTCTTAATACCTGTTTGTCCTTGGTTAAGGTAAAGAATTCATATGGGTAGGTGGACGGAAATTTTGCTGAGATGAGCAGCACACGAAGAAGCCTGTCGCATTGGAGAAGGGTAAAAAGATGTGCTATGTCTGACAACACGAAAGGTCAAAACGGGGTAGAGAGTTTTCCATCAATGTGCTAAGTTACAGGGGTGAGCAAAAAAAAAAAAACCAGCTCTGGCTCAAAAGCAAACGGGTATGAAAGTCCACAGCCTGGGGTCACATGGTGTCAGACACAGCAAGTGGTGGAGTGTCAAGGTTCAGAGGCTGTGCTTGTGTGATGTATGAAGAGAGCTGAGGTTGTTGAATCTGGAGAAGGAAAGGCTGACAAGCTAATGCTGTCTAAATGCTGCCTTCAATGACCTGAAGGGAATTTATAGAGCAGACAGAGCCAGACTGTTCGCAAGGGTGCACAGTGAAAGCATGAGAGGCAGCGGTTACAAGCTGCAGAAAGGAGAATTGTGACTAGTGTGCAGAGAGCTTGTTTGGAGTGAGAGCTTGTTAAGCAGTGAAAAAGCTATGCTGGAGCCTCGTACTGACAACAAGAAATTATGATTCAGAAAGGATATTATTATAACAACACAATCCATTAGATTGGAAGGGACCTCTGAAGTCACCTAGACTAGTCTCCTGCTGAAAACTTCTACATCAAATAAGGCTGGCCAGGGCCTTGTCTAGTAGAGTCTCAAATGTTGCCAAAGATGGAGATTGCACAACTGCTTGGGGCAACCTTTTCCCAGGCTTAACAACACTCCCTGCAAAGATGCTAAGTAGTGGGATCCTGTTGACTTCAAGGGCAGTTGGATTATGGCTTAGAATCTTAGGGATTGAAAGGGACCTAGAAGGATCATCTAGTCCAATCCCCCTGCCTGAGCAGGATCACCTAGACCAAGTCGCACAGGAACACGTCCAGGTGGGTTTTAAACATCTCCAGAGAAGGAGACTCCACAATCCCCCAGGCAGTCCCTTCCAGTGCTCTGTAAAAGTGGCAGAGAATTTGTTTGCCATCTTCTCCTGAAATATCTGTGATAAAAAAATTCAGCATTTCAGCTGTTGCATGTTTTCCCCCACTTATCAAGCTGTGTGACATGTTCCTATTTTGTGTCACTTCTTATCTGGATGGCAGTTTCTCTCCTTTAATTATGGCTTTTCCTTCTGCAGTAAAATTCAGTGGCAAGAGTCTTATGCATACATGAACTGGGTGGTTTGCCTGTGTAATTAGGACTCTGTTTCAGTAGGACTGATCTCAGTGGTACTGAGTGCTGGCTGAATTACGTACTGAGTGTATTCAGCTAAAGAAAACTGAAGGACATGTTATTTGCTTTATGGTGTGCAACACTGGTGGTTTAGCTGTTGGTTCAGAGGATTGTTAAGAGAAATGTTGTATCAGCAGTTCAGTTCCCTGGCACTGTAGGGAGCTCTGTCTTTCACAAACTTTACAAGCTCCCATCCTATTTGCCCTACCATGCTTCTGAAAAGCACTATAGATAAAGAGCAGAATTGCATCCAGCGTTTCTCACAGAATCATTCGGGTTGGAAAAGACCCATGTTGCCAGCCTCCAGTCCAATGGGACAACCCCAGTTAACCAAGATTGTTGAAAGATGATGGAGAGTGGCTCAGCAACCACATCCGTCAGCTCTCTCAGTACTCTAGGGTGTAAGCCATCTGGCCCCGCAGATTTATGACCATCCAGCTCATGAAGTAGGTTCATAAACACTAAACTTTATATTGCAGATGATGTAACATCTGCATTAGAAAAGAGATGTTTGAATGTAGGTAATCAAGTGTCGAATCATATGCGTACGGCACTTTGAACAACAACACTTGGAACCACTTCTCAGCCTGGACATAAGTTCTCAGTATTGTGATTGATTTAGAAAACCTATTTGGTTACCTACTGCTGCTGTTAGTTGATGTTCTGAGAATAGTTTCTATTTGTTCTCATTCGTAGTTTATTTGTTAGGCTTCATTTACAGGACCAAGCTGCAATAACAGCGCTATTGCTTCTCAAGTACCTGCACATCTAGATTTATTGAAGTGTCACTACAAAGAGTCATGCACTCACAGTGTTCACTAAACTCCTTATTTATATTTATTGTGGAGTAATGAGTGTGTAGCCCTGCTCTGAGGTAGAGCTTATCGATGGGCGATGTATTATGAAATACATTTTCATTCTATAATAGTGTTCCAGGTGTGGTGGTGCTAAAAAGCAGAGCACGAGCTCTGTCAGGTGGAGTGTAAGAAGGGACTGAAGGACTTGCTTGAATTATTTTATTGTATTTATGTATTGGTTACAACAGTGATAGAAAACAGCGAAGCTGATGTACTCGGGGTGAAAATCTAAGAGAAGAGAAAGAGAACAGAAAGCAGTTTACAAAACCTGCGTCCTGGACTGGCTGGTTTCTTTGACTAGTTTGTAGTTCTTCTTGACAAGGTGGCGTTCTCTCGCACCTCTCTGTGGACCTGCAGCCTCAGCAGTGGTGGGTGCATGTTTGATGTGTCAGTGGAAAAATCTCTAGCTGTTTGGCAGATTGCTTATTTGTTTTACTCTATTTCTTGGTGCTGTTGTGTGACTGGACAGCCCAATGCCATCTGCAGCTAGGATGTGTCTGTGAGCCAAACGGAGGCAGTGTGACCTGGATGATGAGGTAGTGAGGTGGATTGTGAACTGGCTGCAGGATAGAAGCCAGAGAGTAATGGTCAATGGGACAGAGTCTGGTTGGAGGGAGTCTAGTGGAGTCCCCCAAGGGGCAGTACTGGGACCAGTCCAATTCAATCTATTCATTAATGATTTGGATGAGGGATTAGAGAGCACTGCCAGCAAGTTTGCTGACGACACAGATTTGGGAGGAGTGTCTGACACCCCAGCAGGCTGTGCTGCCATTCAGTGAGACCTGGACAGGCTTCAGAGCTGGGCAGGGAAAAATTGAATGAACTGTAACAAGGGTAGTGTTGAGTCTGGCATCTGGGCAAGAACAACCCCAGGGACCAGTATAGGCTGGAGACTGACCTGTTGGAGAGAAGCATAGGAGAAAAGGACCTTGGGTCTTGGTGGCCAGCAGGACGGCCAAGAGCCAGCAATGGGCCCTTGAGGCCAAGAAGGCCAGTGGCATCCTGGGGTGGATCAGAAGGGGGCTGGTTAGCAGATACTCAAGACAGGTTCTCCTCCCCCTCTGCTCTGCCCTGGTGAGACCACGTCTGGAATACTGTGCCCAGTCTAGAGTGGAAGCTGGAACAGAGGAGGTTCCACGTCAATATGAGAAGGAACTTCTTCACTGTGAGGGTGACAGAGCCCTGGAAGGGGCTGCCCAGGGCGGGTTGTGGAGTCTCCTTCTCTGGAGACATTTAAAACCCACCTGGACATGTTCTTGTGTGATTTGATTTAGGTGATCCTGCTGTGTCAGGGGGATTGGACTGGATGATCTTTCAAGGTCCCTTCCAACCCCTAATGTTCTGTGATTCCGTGATGACTGCTTAGTTATTAGCACCCTTCCCTCAGTGGGGTGGACCCAGGTTCTGGAGTGACAGTGGCTTGAATTCAGTGTCTCTTGTAGGTAAACAATGCCTGTAAAACACATGAGTTACCTTTCCAGTTGCGTTTTGTCCCCTCTTGTACCTGTTGTCAGTAAGTCATCTCCTTCAAAATCAAGGTGGGAAGGGGAAGAGTTGCGTGTCTGCTTGCCTGCCTTTGTCTTGTGCAGTTGCTGGCAGCTTCTGGAGGGCGTGTAGCTGTTATGTTAGAAGTGGGAAGTTTGATAAACCTGTGGATCAGCCCGGTATCTGACGCTCTTTCTGGTCCAGCGCTCTACTGAACTAAAGAGGGCACTGGCCCCGTTTCTCCTTCAGCCGCCCCGCTGGGCCTGTTGTGAAAGAAATGGGCAGCGATGCTTTGCAGAGCGTGGCTGAGCAGCTGTGCTCTGCCGCTGCCTGCCAGCCTGACGCTGTCAGGGTAGGTGTGTGCTTTGCAGACTCTGACGGGGCCAGAGACAGGCTCAGAGCTGCTCAGTGTTGCTAGGGCAGAGGCAATTGGGACGTGCCCAGAGGCCAGCCTGCAGGCTTGCAGGGACCTCTTACAGCTGAAAGCTTTGGTACTGGGGGACTTCTACTCCAAAGCTGGGTAGTAGGTGTGTGAAGGCTTAGAGTGTTCCTGATAAAACCCACTCGTGGACATCTGTCTTCTGGTGGGTTTATCCTTGACCTTCTGCTGCCATTCTTATAGTTGGTCTTTGCTAACCTTTAGCACAGACACACCGTGAAGAATCACAGCATCACTCTGGTTGGAGAAGACCCCTGGGATCATCGAGTCCAACCAACAAACCTACCTTACAAGTTAATCCCTAAACCACATCCCTCAATACCTCATCCAAACAATCTCTGAACACATCTAGGGATGGCAACTCAGCCACCTCCCTGGGTAGCCCATTCCAGTTCCTGACCACCCTTGTTGTGAAAGATTTTTCCTAATGTCAAGTCTAAACCTCCCCTGTTGTAGCTTGAACCCCTTCCCTCTTGTTCTGTCAGTAACTGCTTGTGAGAAGAGACCAGCGCCAGGTTGGTGCTGGTTTGAGAACTGTTTGGAGGATTCCTCATGTCTTTCACAGAATCACAGAACATTAGGGATTGGCAGGGACCTCAAGAGATCCTCCAGTCCAATCCCCCTGACACAGCAGGATCACCTAGATCAAGTCCAGGTGGGTTTTAAACCATCTCCAGAGGAGGAGACTCCACAACCCTCCTTGGGCAGCCTGTTCCAGGGCTCTGTCACCTTCTCTGGGAAGAAGTTCCTTCTGATTTACACAAAACCTCCTGTTTTCCAGCGCACACCCATAACTCACAGAACCACAGAACATCAGGGATTGGAAGGGACCTCAAAAGATCATCCGGTCCAATCCCGCTGCCAGTAATATTTGCGTGTTATAAGACATCTCCCCCTGGACTTTGAATCCTCGTGTAGAAACAGAAGGTCCATAACAAGTAAACCATCTAGTTAAAAGAAGTCTGAACTAATCCTCCCACTTTGAACCCATTAGCTGCAGTCATATTTATTTTCGAGAGTTATGAGCTGCTTGTCCTTGCTTTGACTTGAAATTGAGGAACCCTGCTGCAGGCCCTGAAAAACGCAGCGCTCTCCTACATGCAGCACCACGAGATCCCATCTAGCTGGGGTGCAGCCAGATGTGTCATGACAAGAGCATTGTCCTGAGGCGCTGGGAAGGATTTTGCTGAAAACCTTTCTTGTGAAGAGTACTTCAACTCTATGAGCTGAAATCCTGTGGCACTTAAGGTGGGTTTCTGGGGACTGAACGAGTGCGGCACGGTGGTGTGAGAAATCACCCAGAATGTGGTTGGTCCTGTGTTCTTTGAGGAGCAGAATTCTTCGTAGCAGAGTGGCTGAGAACTGTTGGCTGCAGGATCGGAATGAACTGCTTGACAAACTAACCTGTTGGCCTGGCACTGATCTCAACCTTGAGACCTGAGCATGTTCCGCAGAGAGGGAGAGAAGCGATGCCTGGGTCGTTCTGTATTTAAATCTCAAATCTGTTGGGAGTTCTCCTACGGTGAAGGATTTTTTTTTCCTCCTTGTAATCCAGAACTGGAATTTCGTTGTCCTAAGGGTTGAAACAGTTTCCAGCTATTTCTCTGAAGTCAGCTGTGTCTTCACATGTGTCAGCACATCAAAACCGGAGCAGTTTCTGACAGTCAGGTACCACGGGAATACAGCAGCTTTTCACCTTTGAAGAGATTCCCACTGGCAGCCTCAGTCCATTTATAGGCTGAGGATCCAGCTCGCTGGGTTCGCCTGCAGTGTGCCTGGCTCTGCTGCTCTGTGGAAGCCAGGGATGGCTCTCGCTTCTAGAGGTGTCGCAAAACACAAGCTGCAGGCTGGAAATACATCTGTGTAAAGGGACTGCCACCCTTTGCTGTGACATCTGTGTCACAGCAGCGCCAGTCGGTGCAGGGTTTGGCTACCGTAGGCTTTATGAAAGGCTGTCTGTACCAACAGAGGTTTTTTGTGGTGGAGACGTTGGGGAGTCAGAGTTGTTCCCACGGGATACACAGGTAAACAAATCCAGGAGGCTCGTGAGAGGTGACTCTTCTCAGACAAACTATGATTCTAAACAAGCCTTAGAGGCTTTTGGTTGGGCAGTCACAGAATATTAGGGATTGGAAGGGACCTCAAAAGATCATCTAGTCCAATCCCCCTGCCAGAGCAGGATCACGTAGACAGAGTCAAGTGGTCTCTACCTGCAGGTCTGGCCGCTGTCAGTCTCGTCTTTTGGGTGTTACTGTGGTTAGTGCAGTCCCTTCCTGCTGCTTGTTCTGGCACAGCGATTGCCTTTGCTGTGCAACTTTCACTTCAAGAAGAAACCAACAGCTTCACTCTGCAGCAGTGTCTTTAGGCGACTGTGGCCATACAGCTGTTGAGCTGATTGTTAACTGTCCTTGTCACAGCCTCCAACCCAGCGCTACTGTTTGGATGCACCCCAGTCCGTGTCCACGTCATCTGCCATGGGTGGTACCAGCAACAGAGTTGGGGACGCCCTACAGTCTTTTCCAGGCTGCACAACGTGGTGAAGAGATGGTGGGGGATCTCTCTGCTGAGGTCTGGGCTGCTGTAGCTGAATGCCGGTAATCACTTGGAGCGCCTCAGAGCAGCTGTGCTGCAGAGCAGCAGCACCCTACGGGATTTCAGCTTGTTCAGAGCTCTTTCTGAAGCTGGTTTTCTGCAGCGGCTGCTGGACTCTGTGTTGCTTGACTGCCTGACTTGATTCTGCAAGCGGAGCTTTTCCTCACCGGCCCTGACAGTCCGTCATGCAGACATCCGTGGTGACACTGCCGTGCATTAAGGCTGAGCAGCAGCTGGTTTTCTTTGCGCACTAGAGACAACGACTGCCTCTACGGCGTGCACACGGAGGATCAAACCCTTCGCTCGACAGCTGGCACAGCAGTGTGTAAGCGCTCGTGGCAGAGGAGGCAAGGGCTGCTGTTACAGTAAAAGCAGATGTGGCAGACAGAACTTCGAGAGAGGCTTAGCACTAGTGTTTCTTTTCATCGTCTTGTGGCGTTGCCGTGATATCTTTGTACCCTTGTTTTATTTATGAAGAGATGGATAAGGTTAGATGCCAGGAGACTATGTTTCATTCATGAAACCTAAAAGAAATCATTACAGGTCCTAGATGTTTGCCGTGAGCTTGTAGTACAGAGAAACTCACAGCTCAAAAAGGGAGCTCTGTGCTCCATTTGCTGCTGTTGTGCTTCAGCTGGTGCTTCAACTGGTAACCAGTGTGTGTGCCTTGGTGGTAGAAGTCGGGTGAAACCGACTAAATAAGGGTGGAGGAGCTGAATCGTTACTGGTGCTGGACTAACGTGCTACCGCAACGTCAAGTGCATGGAGTAGACGGTTAACGCAGCTAACAGCTCATCCACTTCTGTGGTGGGGATGTTAAGCTGTGAGCAGTGCGTTAACGGGTCAGTCGTCTGCTTTCCCGAGTCCCTGGCATCTCTCAGACTTAAATTCTGCCAGTAACGGGGGTTGTCCAGGCTGAGTGGTGAAGCTGCGGTGTGAAACAGGCTTCCTCCAGCACGTCAGAAGAACTGAAAGCTGGGCTCAGGAAAGGGCCGTTGTGGCTGCTGGCAGCGGCAACGGGAAGGTCCTGTCTAAATCTTTGCTTTTATTTTACCTTCTTGGAGAAAGCAGAGGGTTGGAGTTCGACGTGCTCTACCTAACGCTCCAGCCCAGCAGCAGGCTTTCAGTAAAACACAGAAGTAAGGTGCAAAACCTGAAGTATCTAGTACTGCAAAACCCAGGGTGGGCAGAGCTTACTCTGAACTAGAGTCTAACCAGATTTATCGCTTCATATGCAAATAGGGTGGTGAGGGCAGCTGGCATCTCAACTCCTGGGCATGATTGCTTATCCCCTGTCCATCACAAGGGACAAGGGGCGATGAGTGTGAGCTGGAACACGGGCGGCTCTGCATCAATCTGAGAAAGAACTACTTCCTGGTGAGGGTGACAGAGCACTGGAAGGGGCTGCCCAGGGGAGTTGTGGAGTCTCCTTCTCTGGAGAGTTTTAAAACCCGCCTGGACGTGTTCCTGTGCGACTGGATCTAGGGGATGCTGTTGTGGCAGGGGGGGGATTGGACTGGGTGATCTTTCGAGGTCCCTTCCAGTCCTTGATGTTCCATGATTCTGATTCTGTGTGATTCCATCAGTACACAGCATTTTCCCCAGCAGCACTCCTGTGCCTTATTTCAGTGTCTCCTAAGTCATGGTGTTCTTGTAGCTGCAGATGGAGTGGGTGGTGGTGGTGGATGGGTTTCTGGACGGCATGTAGTGACACGTTACCTTCAGTGAGTACTGCTAGTACTGTTTGACTTTGTGGTTTCTCTTTTCTCTCCCCAAAGCTATACTCGGAGGGATCCTTATGCTTCATCTGATAAGGCTTCCCTGTGGTCTTTCTCTCCAGACTGTTGGAAGACTTTTTCCTCCTGCTGTTAATTACAAGGATCCCCTGAAGGATACTGGCTCTATTATGTATGTGTGTTTCCTTCAGCTATAACTGGGTTACTTGAGCTGTACAGCCCAGAGGACAGACAGGAACAGTGATCTTCAACTTGTACCTAGGTAAAAGCCAGTGGACCTTTACTTATTTGTATACGTGGTCCAAATGCAGTCTTCCATTCCATAGAAATTCCTTGTCGTGTAGAAGTCACCTGGAGTCTGAGGGCCTGTTTTTAGTTGCTGTTATTAATGATGCTCCTGACTAATAGGTACCTGTGTCAGGACTGTGCTGTTGGGCCTTCACTTAGAATCACAGAATCATTCAGGCTGGAAAAGACCCCTGGGATCATTGAGTCCAGCCCTCAACCCTACTCTACAAGGTCACCCCTAAGCCAGATCCCCAAACACCACAGCTAAACATCTTTTAAACTCATCCAGGGATGGTGACTTGTCTGCCACCCTGAGCGGCCCATTCCAGTGCCTGACCACTCTCTCCAGGAAGAATTTCTTCCTGATATCCCGTCTAACCCTGCCCTGTTGGAGCTTGAAGCCCTTCCCGCTGCTTCTGTCACTAATGACCTGTGAGAAGGGACTGGTACCAACACCTCCCTAGTGTCCTTTCAGGTAACTTTAGAGAGAGATCTTGGTGATCGTGTGGACCTTGTAGCCTCTGTGTCTGCATCCTCTAATGTTCAGCGTTGTACAGGGAATTGTACTGGGAATTCACAGTACAAATGCTTGTGGGAGTCACTCTACTGTTCTTGTGGTCCCTAGCTAGAGGTGTTCCTTCCCCACCAGCCAGCTGGAGCATCGATGTGCGAATGGGACAACCAATTAGCAGTATTTACAACGAGCCAACGGACAACACTAATTACGGAGCTCCAGCAGGAGTGGGGGGGCTCATAAACACTGTTCTGTGCTAGCACTGTCCTCAGTATTCACCTAGTTTGCTCTCAGGCAGGTTCTGTCATACAGAGAACACGTCTCTGTCCTGTTGTCACCCGCCTCACAGTCGCATTTACGTTCCTGATTGAGAACTACAGCCAAGGCTTGTCCTGTATGCGAGTGCCCAGCCTGCTGCCTGCCTGCCCGCCCGAGGGGCTGCTTTTCAACAGGCTTGGTTAGCGCTCTGTGTTCCGTGGAGGCAGCAGCAGCAGTCACCTGCCATCATCTTCTCTTACACCTCTCTCCGTCCTCAGCCCCACTTGCCCACGGGGTGGAGGAAAGAGAACTGTGTGCTGCTTAGCGTTCTGCACGTAGCACGGGGCTGGATGCAGCGTTCTCTTACGTACCAGGTGCTTTTTCCCGCTGAGGAGTAGCTGAACCTCAGTTAATTAGTTTAGTGAGACAGGCTAAATGTTGTTATTTATAAACGAAGTTGCTTTGGGATGAGACGGTTTCTGCAGGGCCGATTAAATGAAAAAGCAGCGTTTGAACGTGATGCTCACATCCCCTGTGTGTGAGACAGAGGGTTCTGCCTGCCCCTAGTTTTCAGTACTGCTCAGTTCCTGTTAGCTTCTGGCAACAAACAAGATAGTGTCCCCTGGAGACAGCAGGGCTGTGCTGGGTGATGTCTGTCCCATGCCCGGCCCCCTGGAATCTGTTTTGGTTTGGGAAATGTGGCCAAGAAGGCCAACGGCACCCTGGGGTGGATCAGAAGGGGTTGGTTAGCAGATCAAGAGAGGTTCTCCTCCCCCTCCACTCTGCCCTGGTGAGACCGCATCTGGAATAGTGTGTCCAGATCTGGGCCCCTCAGTTCCAGAAGGACATGAAACTGCTTGAGAGAGTCCAGCACAGAGCTACAGAGATGATGGAGGGGAGCATCTCCCTGCTGAGGGAGCTGGGTCTCTTGAGCTTGGAAAGAAGTGACCCCATGAATGTTGACAAATATGTGAAGGGTGGGTGTCAGGAGGATGGAGCCAGGCTCTGCTCAGGGGCATCTAATGATAGGACAAGGGGCAA
>JAOXOE010018417.1:0-23297 GCA_028565055.1 Phoeniculus purpureus
CTTACAGTCATAAGTCTGAAGTTCTGCCAGGTCATACAAAATATTTATTTCTAACATATTTAAATACTATTGTGAAACTGAAATATAACAGTTTATAAATATTCCTAATCTCATAACTTTCATTTCCATTTTAATATGATGTCTTCTAAGTCTGAAGTGTAATATTATTGTTGAAATCAGTATATTAAAGTAAAAATAAAAAAACCTTTCAGATTTTATAAATATTTTGAGTCATGAATGGTGAAATTAAGACCTTGAACATCTGTAGTTATAAGCTGTGTCTTTGCTGAGAGCTTCTTTTTAGAAAGAGGCACCAGCCATGATACAGGCTTGGATTACATGTTTACGGGTAGAAAGTTTGGATCAGTATCCTGTTAAATTAATTTCTTTCCCAAGACCATGCTGAAGAATATGGTTTCCAGAAATTCAGTATTAAGTACTTTATGTTTATTCAGTTCTGAAATCTTACTAACTGACAAAATGTGTATGATATGTCTCAGTAAGTAATTCACACAAAAATTAAGAGACTGCAGCTCCAAAGCAAGTGCTTTTGTCATGCTATTTGCCATGCTGGTTTTGCCCAAATTATTGTGTAAGTGGGTTTTTTGGCCTAAAGATCTAGATTTCACTGACCTAGCCCCACAGCCACTGAGGAATGCTTATGACTTGATAAAAATGCTGAATATATAATATCTAATTATAAATAGGTAAACAGAACTTGTGTATCAAGTAATATAACTTGTCATTGGTTGGCTACATTTGCAAGCCCTGGGACAAACTCTTTTCAATTAACAAAAATAATAATGAGCAGAAACAAGCACAGGTTATGCTCCCTTACCGCTTATGAATCACAGGTAAAAAGCAATCAGGGAAAACCAATACACACTTAATTTAAATGACACAAAACTTCCATCATAAAGAAACAAAACCAGAGACTCACACATTTCCTAAATATATCTTCCCAAGACCAGCTCTGCTACCTCTTCTTCCACAGAGGAAAATTCCCTTGCAGTTCTTCTGTCCTCTGGCAACATGGCATCCTCCCTGGGAGGAAAGGATTTCTCCATAGGTTTCTCTGATTAGTGTGGTGTAGGTTATCCTACTGTCTGGTCCACTCCAGCTCAGGATTGTTCCATAGACCTGCCGTCACTTCAAGGATCAATCCCCTGCTTATACATCTTTTACTCCTTGATTTTGCAGGCACACATTTCTTCCACTGATCTCTGAGTTCTCCAACACCCATCAGTGCCTCACTGATCCTGGATAACCAGGGAATGCCCAGATAACTGGAGGTTGGCCACTGTAGCACTCATCCACAAGAAGGGCAGGAAGGAGGATCTGGGGGACTACAGGTCAGTCAGTCTGACCTCAGTGCCTGGCAATGTTATGGAGCAGACGATCCTAAGTCCCATTGAGCAGCATGTACAAGGCAACCAGGGGATCAGGCACAACAAACATGGGTTTAAGAAATTAAGATTCTGCTTAACCAGTCTGATCTCATTCTACGACTGGGTGACCTGCCAAGTGGATGAGGGGAAGGCTGTGGATGTGATCTACTCAGAGTTCAGCAAAGTCTTTCCCACACTTTCCCACAGCATACTTCCGAAAAAGCTGGCAACACATGGCTTGGGTTAGTTCACCCTCTGCTGGGTAAAAAACTGGCTGGATGACCAGACGCTGAGAGTGATTGTGAATGTTGCCATATCCAGTTTGTGCCCAGTGACCAGTGGTGTCTCCTGGGGATAAGTACTGGGCTCAGTTTATTCAACACCTTTATTGATGACCTGGATGAGGGGATTGAATTTACCCTTAGTAAATTCAAGTTGAGGGGGAATGCTGATCTGTTGGAGGGTAGGAAGATCTTGCAGAAGGTCTGGACAGGCTGGGCCAATATCAGAGGCCAATTGGATGACCTTTAACAAGGCCAGGTAAAGAGTCCTACATTTTGGTCACAATAACCACCTGCAGCTACAGACTAGGCGATGAGTGGCTGGAGAGAGGCCTGACAGAAAGGGTTCTGGGAGTACTGGTTGAAAACTGGTAGAACATGAGCCAGCAGTGTGCCCAGATGGAATAAAAGGCCAAAGGCATCCTGGCTTGTATCAAGAATAGTGTGCCCAGCAGGACTAGAGGTGTAATTCTCCCCCTGTACTCGGCACTGGTGAGTCCTCACCTTGAGGACTGGGAGCAGTTCTGAGACCCACACTTCACAAAAGGTACTGAGGTGTGGCAGCAAGCCCAGAGGAGAGCGACAAGGCTGGTGAAGGACTAGGGGAAAAGTCTATGAGGACAGGCTGAGGAAGCTGGGATTATTTGGCTTGAAGAAGAGGAGGCTCCGGGGGAGACCTTATCACTTTATAACTACCTGAAGGGAAGTTGCAGACAAGTTGGGCTCACACTCTTCTCCTGACAGTTAGTGATAAGATGAGAGGGCAGGGCCTGAAGTCTTTTTGAAGGAGGTTTAGGTTGGACATTAGGAAGCACTTCCTCACAGAAAGGGTGATCAGACACAGGAATGGACTGCCTAGGGTGGTGGTGGAGTCTCCATCCCTGGAGGCATTTAAGGAAAGACTGAATGGCAGTTAGTGCCATGGTCTGGGTTACTGTGGTGATGTTACGTAATAGACTGGACTTAGAGGTCTTACCTTGCCTCAATAATTCTCTGATTCTGTGACAATACCAGAAAGAAGACAGGCATCTGAAAACATTATGGTATTTCAGAAGTACTGGTCTGAGGAGAAAATCTGGGCTTCAAAAATTCATAGTGTAGCTTGCCAGGGAAGCTGTAAACAGAATGAGAAATCTGAGAGCAATGGGAATATTTTAAACTCCCAGACAGAACTTTGCTTAAAAGTTATCACTTGTAAAGCGTTTGTTTTCCAGTTTGCTTCAAAACATAAAAAGTCATTGAAATTCTGTTCCCATTTGGAATCAAAATACTTTTAAAAAATCCAAAAGCTTCTAAGCAGAAAGAAAATTTCCACCCAGATATTATAAAGATATCACTGTCAAAGGTTTCTGATGACAGAGCAACTGTTTATATTCAGCAAGGTCTCTTGATGTTACCATTGACAGCATTTAACATGATTTTGTTTGGCTGGCACTCACCAGGGACTCACTATCATTAATAGTAATTTTTCCTCCTTTTCATGCTACTTTAACTGCAGGTTCACTGTCCAATTTTATGGAACCTTTTAAAACCATTTTTATTCCACCTTTCTGTTTGCAAAAAGCCTTTTGATGTATTTTTGGATAACTGAAAATTGGTGCTTTCTGAAAGAAAATTACATTTCCACATTCTCTTGCTTCCAAGATGTACTCCAAAGATAAAATACTAGAAGATTGTGGCTTCCATCTATGCAAGGCAATTGATGGGTTTTGGGGCTTGTTAAACACCAAAGTAAAATGGAGGAACAGCCAAAATGGCAGAAGCCGTTTAAATAGCAGACATGAAAGCTGTAAATAAGCTGTTTTCGCAAATGAGCTCAAAACTACCTGAGAGGACATATGAAGGGGAAACATTAACACTATACTTCTGAAAGCATCCTCATCAGAAGAATATATGCTTGGTCTACTACAGGGTGATAAATCTAAATCTTTTTAGAGATCTAAAACCTAAGTCACTCTTTACATCCTTAGGTTAAAAGAAAGACACCTCAAAAGCAAAGGATGAATAAGCCACTTACACATGCTATCAAAAATTTATTTTGAAATGGAAAAGAAAATAATTTTAAACCAAATAACTGCACATACAGACAGCGTTCAAAGGCAAAAAATAATGCATGTTTCCCAAACAGAAAACAGAAAATACAAGACAAACAAATGAGAAAAACTAGATAAAAAGTTTATGAAAAACAAAACTGGAGGGACGTGGGATAAAAGATCTGTGATGTATGTCATAAAAAGCATGTGTAGAACTCGGAGATCAAAACAAGCAATTTGATGCTGTAAATCAAGAAACAAGTGATGGATTTGTCTTATGACAAAAGGCAGAGCAAAGAAATATGGAAAAAAACAGGCTTAAAATAATTTAGTCAAAGCTTGACATGTAAAAGGATTTCAGTGCTGGTTAGCAAGGTGGAAATATGCTAATGATATTTCAGAGAAAACGTTTAAATAGAGAAGGAATTCTTATAAAGTAGATGTATCAAAAATTATATATACTTAAGTAATAAGGAGGAAATACTTTATGTAGCTTTGTTCAAGGTGTCAGTTTCCTCTAGCAGAGAAAATGCACAGAAAAATTATTCACTTTCAACACCTCAGTAACAGAGGTGTTACTCATTAGATACCTCATTAGACCAGATTGATTGTTACTCAGTACTGAAATTAGCATTAACTCTTTTTTTTTTTGCACAAAGTCATTCTTATCTGAGGACAAATAAAAATGTTTCTTTGAAAAATCTTATTAGTGTAAATGCGTGTATATTTTGAATGAATGGCTTGTAGCCTCTCTCCATCATGTTTGAAAGGTCATGCAAACTCAGCTGGTGAAGTTCTTGCTGACTGGAGAAAGGGAAATATAACATTTTTTTCCTTTTTTAAAAAGGGCCAATCAGTCTCACCTCTGTTCTTGGCAGGTTCTTGAAGACTCTGATAGGGCACATGGAAATTGAGGAGGTGATTGGTAACAACCAACATGGATTCACCTAGTGCAAATCATACCTAACAATTTGGTGGCCTTTTATGAGGGAGTTACAGCATCAATGGGTAAGGGAAGATCAACAGAAGGAATTTACCTGGACTTGGTGCAAAGCATTTTCTTGCATGATTCCCTGGAACCTAAGTTGGAGACATCTGAAGGGACAACCCAGTGGATAAGGAAAAGGCCAGATGATTGCTCTCAAAGAGGCAAAAAGTCAATGGCTTGGTGTTCAGATGAGATCCAGTGACAAGTGGCATTCTCCATAGTTCCATACTAGGACCAGTGCTGTTTTAACATCTTTATTGGTGATGCGGACAGTAGAATTGAATGAGCCTTCAGCAGGTTTGTTTATGACACCAAGTGGTTGACACACTGGAACGAATGCATGCTACCTAGGAAGACCTTTGTGGGTTTGAGAGTTAGGCCCAGGCCAATCTCATAAAGTTCCAACAACTCCAGGTGCAAGATTCTACATCTGGGTTGGGGCAATCCCAAGCACAAGTACAGACTGGGCAGAGAATAGCTAGAGAGGAACTCTGTGGAGAAAGAGTTGGGTGTAGCTGGTTGGTGGGCCAACAATGTGGAATCCTGTGTCCAGCTCTTGGCTCCCAGCCCATGAAGCACATTGATCTGTTACAGCACATCCAGAGAATGGCTATTATCATAGGACTGAAAGATATCTCCTACAAAGAATTTTGCAGGTGATAGTAGTGATAGAACAAAGAGTAATGGCTCTAAATGGAAAGAGGGTAGATTTAGATTAGGTATAAGGAGCAGGTTCTTCATAGTGAGGGTGGTGAGATACTAGAACTGGTTGCCTATAGAAGCTGTAGATGTTCCATCACTAGATGTATTGAAAGATAGAATGGATGGGGCTTTGAGCAACCTGGTCTAGTGGGATCCAAAAAATCTTTAATGTCTCTTCCAACTCAAACCATTCTATGATTCGCTGGTGCTGATTTCTTACATAAGATCACTCTTGATGAGAGAAAGGTATGAGGATGACAACTGTGTACCTGAAGGAGTTTAAAAGCAGTGAGTGTAATATCAACGCTGCCATTAGTTGATTAGTTGATCAGGTCTGACATGAGATTAAACAAATAATTTCATTAATGTATTAAAGGGCTACAAACAGGGAGGGTTCAAAGCCATATATAAAAGTTGATTTGAGGAAAAACAAGACATTGACTTCACACAACAAAAACCCCAATATGAAGATATATAATAATTAATCACATGGTCTTACATAACAGGGCCACGCTACTATATCCATGTGGAAGAAACTTCAATCAGTACTTTTCATTATGGGAATCTGACATCCTTTCAGCCTGTGAATATCTCTCTTAGAGCCAATGGATCTTTAAGGTCCAGTTCCCAGTTTCATGTACCTCCAAGTCAGTCTTCCATTTCTAGCATGACAATTCCTACAGACCACAAATGGTGAAATCTCTTTTGATTTCAGCAAACAATGGACTGCTAGATAAATCTTTCATCTAACGATCTCTGGGGTTTCAAACTTCCTACTCTCTCTGTTCACCACGTTCCAAGGGCAAGATGGCTGTCATGTCCATCCCAGCAATATGTGTATGCTACTCTCTCAACAAAGACCAGGCAAGAAGTGAGACTCTCCACAAAAAAGTTGGAAACAGCAAGCAGGAAGCTTCTAGCTATTTCTATCATTCTCACAGAGTTATTAATTCTGCTTGGAATTCCAAGCTTGTTTTTCATAGGTTGTCATAATAACTCCTCACAAGCTCAGACAAAGAAATCCACACAAATTTAAACTACAACAAGTGTCCATAAAGAATTTAGAGGAAGGTCTAAAGTAGTATTTAGAAAAAAAAACAAAAAAAGTCCACAGGTAGCAGTTCAGTAGTATGCCCTGCAGAGTATTACAGATATATCTGTAGCGTCTTAAAGCATAAGACAATAAAGAACACACCTTCTTTTCCCCTATTTTGTAGGATTTCAGGAAGAGTAGGGAATAAACTATGAAAATTTTTTCTGAGACTAGGGTTTCCCAGCCTATGAAGCCCCTCCTTGGAGCAGTAGGTAAAATATCACTCTGAAAAGGATATAACACAGCTATTCCCTTTGCCTAACACCATACCTATGAAACAGAGTGCTTGGGAATGGGTCTCAATGTCATATAGAGCAAATCTTGATGCCAATAGGGTGATCTGGATAAATATGCTACCAAAGCAGCAACTTCCTCAGAGCTCACTACAGAGCAGGGAGTTGATCAGCTGCTGAAAAGGCTGTCCTAGAATCGGTGGTGATTTTAAAAGCACTTTCCCCATAACTATTTTCTTTTTGAGACTCTACTACAAACTGTTGCTCTTCAACAAACCAAAGTGGTAAGCTAAATTATGCTGTACGGCTATTTAACATGGTTTTGAAGGACTTACCATGTTCCTGTTGCTGTACATCTTGGAGTTCTATTCATAGATTTTTTTTCTGAGAACAGAGTTGTGTGCAAATGCTGGGATATGTGCAGTACAAGAAACACCAAACTGTGTTTCTGTGACAGCTGTGTATAAAGAAGAATGAAGACACCACACAGCTGTGCAGCTGAACAAGGTAAACATGACCACAGTTTGCCACATCAGGTGTGCTGAAAATTTATCAGAAGTTCAGAGAGAGCATGATTAATTATTTTGCCGTGGATGGAAATCTACTTTTCACTAATCCATGCTTTTGAGATTCCAGTGACCACGTCAGTTCTTTTCTATAAAGCAATACTTGCATACACCTTTACTAGGGGAGGACAGAATTATTAGTTTCTCTTTGTACTTGTTTTCAAGCCAACTTACAGAAGATCACACTCTAATCAAACTGCGTGATGTAGCTGCTAAGTTGTTATGCTAATATGGTAAAAATACAAACTTTTTTAGCAAAATATAACATTACAAAATATAATACTAACACTTTAATTGACTAGACCTTGTTAATTTATAGAAGGTTTTTTTAATATGCAAGCACGAAACAAAACTGAGCAGTGTGATCCATCCATCTTAAAGCTTGACTTGTCATTTTAAGATGTAAGACACCCAGGACATAAACTCAGGCATTTTGGACCTGTTAGAAGAAAATTTTGTGCCAGGCTGAATTTGCCAACTAAAGCATGATTTTATATTATGAAGGACACTGGTATATTACAGCAGAAAATTTTATAGGAACATTAAAATATTTATAATTTCTTATGAATTCACCTACGGGCAAAATTTTATGTGTGTATATACACATGGACTCAGATTTTATTGTTAGTTCCATTTTAATTTTCTTTCTTGGATGCAATAATGATGATACTAACTAAAAAGTAAAGAAAGCAACAATAACAGAAGTGTGTTTGACACAGTTACTGTTATTTCAGTGTGCTTCCTATTCATCCCACTAATTTCGCCAATGCTTTGGCAAGGTAATTAATATTTCATCTGAATACAATGATTTTGGCTCCTCACATCTACAAAGTACCTGTGTTACATACAATTTCTAAAAAGTTTCAAAATAAAGATAGGAATGAAATACAGATGAAAAAATCTAATTCTGATTTAAGACATGTATTTTCAACATCCTTACACCTCATATTATTATTTTTACCAAAAAAATACATAATTATCTTTTGCTGTCTTTGCTCAGCTTTTCTGAGGTCTGCAGAATATTTCTGTTTCTATTGCTACAGAAAGGAATAGGTGTCAGGGTTGTTAAAAAAGACTATACATAAGGAAAGTATTATTGAAAATTTCTCAATTCGTGAAAGATAGAGCAAATATTTAGTGTCCTGGCAGTACTTAGTCTTAAAGGGCATTCTGGGACAAGATACATAAATTCTGTGTGGAAAAAAGAAAACTGGGATTTCATCAGAGTGAAACAGGAATGGAAAAAGCCAAAACAACTTGTTTTAATATGAAGCAGACTGATTATCTTTTCTGATATATAATGAAAGACATTGCATATAAGACAAACTTATTCAAGAAGAAATATTATTTTTTCCTAAAATAAGCACTCAGCTTTTTGCAGCAGTGGTATCAAGCATAAGGAGAGTACATAATTATATGTAGCACCACCGTATTTTTAGAAAAGTAAGTGTTTTCTCCAGTATGATAATGCCTATCACTGTTAGCTCACTATTGTAAATTGTACTAGATTTCCTAACATATACATACCCCAATGGCATTTTTTTAAACAAATATATTTATTAGTAGTTGTAAACATAGTTCTACATGTTATTTAAGTATTATTTATTATATATTTAATCTGAAACACTTGCCATCTTTGTACTTAAGTCTTAAGGCATGCTGTGTTCATGCTAAGCAGCTGTCACATTGTGCAGCCATCAGAGTCTACTGTGATTCTTGTATTGCCTATGTGGCCATGAAATTTTCTCCTCACCTAGATGGACATTACTAAGCTTAAAATAATGGTGTCAGAAACAGTGACCAGAAAGACAAACCCATAGGAGATAATAATTTTCTTTGGTTGGAAGGACTTCAGGAAGACTCTGGACCAATATCTGTTCAAGCTGAACCAGTCCCGGCTCCACAGGTTCTCCTTAAAGGGAGAGTGCTCCAATTCTGCTGCTCTGCTGACATTCCCAGAGCCATCTCTGATTTGCCAGCTTCTTCACTAGGGACTCCAAAGGTCTGAAACAATGAAATCAGAAACCTCAAGGCATCTAAGACTTTAGATAACAACTTTGCTTAGGGGGTGATTCTGTTCTGCTTTTCTTCCTTTTGTATTCACTTTCCCAGAATACATTTCAACTGACTTTTTGTCAGCTTCATGATGTTTATTTTATGTATTACTAAATAATGCATAGTATTTGTAACTTTTTGTGGTGGTTGTAAAATTACACTTTCAGCTGATATTTTCACAAACACTTTCTGTGACACACAAACGTTGCTGAAGTTTAAAAAATATTTACCTGAAGAGCTACATTTACACATCGTTTCAGTTTATATTTGCAGGGAAACTGAAACTCAGAAAAGAGAATATTTCTATATAATGTTTTTCTATAGAATACTGCAAATCTTGAGAGATATCATAGTACAACCTCAATAATTTCTTCCAAATAAAATTTTTAGAAGAAAGTCAAACACCCAGATAGGGAATCATGTGACTACATTTGATGTTTCCGGATGCCAAAGACAGATTGTCCATTGGTTTTTTTTATCCAAATGATGCCTCTGTATTGTGGTGGGTTCAAGCCGCAAGTAAACAGAAAAAAAAAGCATCCAGGTCTCAGTGAGGTCTTGGATAGAATTTGCCAGACAATGGATAGCTTAGGGAAAATGAAAGGGGTTTATTAAATCTATAACTATATACAGAAAGAAGAAAAAGGTTAAGCAAGTTAGTGCATATAAACCAGAAACTCTGTCACGATGTCATCACATATTCTGAGAGAAATACAATGAGAAATTACTACTGTATTGGTCTTTGTGTTTTTTATATTGTTGATCAAGCAGCCACACTCTTATTTTGTTCTGTGAGACCTTCCAGGTTCCTTATGAGTTGCATGCCCCGGTGTGCAGACGCCAAACCCATGGCCAGTCCAAACTGTTGATCTCTTCAATTCTTCAGCATAACTTGTCCAGCAAAATACTGATCAGTAGGACTGATTCCTCAGAGCCTGAACTGCATTCCTCAATGCAGGAAATATGCCTTTTGAAAAGAACTCAGTCTCTTTTCTTACCAAAGTTTTAAGAATGTCACTCAAGTCCTTCTGCTTCTTTCAGAACAGACAGTTCAGATTAGCATGAAGGAATCTTCAGATGCCTCTCCCAAGACTTCTTCTCTCCTCTATACTTGAGAATCCCCAGATTTTCTCAGCAGCAGATATGACAAACAGTTTCGCTTCCTGCTGATCAGTGGCTCAAAATGGCAGCGGCTGTATGGCCAGCCACATAAAGAGCACACAATGGCAGCAACCACATGGCCGCAGCAGCAGGAGCCTCCCCTCACAGCAAACAGGCATGTCTGTTGTGGCTGAGAGTTCCCCTCTTGGCTCTTTATCTTTTATCACTCTCTCTTCCCACTTTGGTTTCTGGGGGAAAGGGGCTTGCTCACAGAGGCTCTGGGTCACTCCATGCAGGGAGGAATGACAGTTGTTGCTCACACTCTATGGTTCTCGCTGTATCTGTCTGCTTTGGAAGGTGAGCAGGGCAAGGGCTTTCTGTTGGTGTGGCACAGAAGCTGGTCCATGCCTCTGTTGGCATTGAGACCAGCTGCGCCAGGGGTCTATCCCCCACCATGGGCAGAAGGGACCCGGGGTGGTAGCAGCCACTGTCTCCAGCACGGCAGGGGCCCTGGCTGCAGGCCCCACCATATCTGGTTTTCTCCCCCAACCTGTGGAGGTGGGGGTTGGGGGGAGGTCACAGGTCCTCTCAAGCATGATGTGCTGGGGCTGCTTTCTGAGAGAACAAGGGGCTGTTGTAGTCTAATCGTTTGCCTGCTCCTCCAGGGCAAGTCACTGGAAGAATTCTTAAAGCAACAATGCACCTTTTTCTCATGAAAGCACAACTCTAGTTATTTGAAAATTTGTGTAATTTTCAAATTTTAACATGTATAAATATGACACAATTGCATGTTAAAAGCATCCTCACATTTGCAGCGCATATATGCAAATATGTACAATACAATAGAACACAGGTTTTGCAGTCATATATGCACATACACCTATAGCTATACCTATGAACGTTTCAGCTGGCTTTTTATAAGGCATATTCGTTCAGAGAATTAGGCATAAAAATCCATCCATTTGGCAGGGAAGTCAGGTCCTCCTGAGTGACCTAACAAATAACCTGAAAAGGGAAATAAAAGGCAAGGATAGGTGATTATTAGCAAAGATGAGAAATTGAATTTTTCTGTTGAATTGTTTTGAATCAGAGGCATTTGTGATGTTTAAGGAAGATAACTCAAAAAAGGTCATTCAATGAAACTCAGAGGGCTTCTTAAAGCTACAAGATTGCCAACCACAGAAAAATCATTGGAGAACCAAGAATCATTTGCAGAGGCTGTACAATATACAGGCACTTGCACTGTATAATGCAGAAGTAACTGGGTAGTGTTCCAGTAGGATTAGTATTGTCAGCAATCTTCTATTGCATCTCAGCTTGTTTTCAACTAGACTGAAATATTATCATGGTACTGTTCATGTGCTAGGCAACACATCTGCCACCATTCATAGCAGTAATTTAGAAGTTCAAATTACTGTGTACCAGATCCAAAGTCTAATGTAGTCAAGAGAACTAACATGAATTTCAGAAAGATTCTTTAATAAGGAAGCCTAAGTTTTACTCACAAAATTAATTTATCAACTAAACAAAATGTTATAATACTTGGAAGCCTCGCACAACTGTTCAGTATAATTTATGATATGAGGTCATTCAATTTCATTCACAAAATATCCGGAGCAGCTATCTCTGAATGTTTTTTCACAGTACGTGTTAAATCATTCTACTGGATTAAACTTTACAATCTCATAAAACACTATCTTGTCTCACAGGATTGTCTGTAGAATTTAAAATTAGTGTATTTTTAAAAAGGCATAATTTTTAAGATGCATAAGAAAAAAACCAGAAAAAGATGAGTGTTATAAGCAAGAAAATTTTATACAGCATTTGCATAACAGGAAATTCAGATTTTTAAACTATGTCTGAAGACATTTTATTTTAATATAACATATGTCTTCAGTGTCTCAAGAGCATTCTATTTTTGGAAAAGGTTACGTGTTTTTAGTAGGTTTCCAAGTCCATCTAATGTCCCTGCTGTATAAAATTTTAGGTAGTAGATCACATTACAGCTCTTTTGACAAAATCTCCATAAAAGAGATACTATGATCTAGAAAACAAACATGTTTGAATAATTTAGCAGCTCTATATAGGCCTATGAAATATTAAATGGACAGTGACAAACTCTAGGGAATTTCACAGAGATAATGGCTTGACATCCATCTGACACTCTCACAGTATTCTATTTTAAAATTATGGCATGGATGAATTCATAGACTGATGGAGGAAGAATGAATTCACTGAAAAGGAAGGAAGATGCCACAGTGAACTTGGCCAGCAAGTTATGGTGTAATGATTCACCCCCAGTCATGAGCAACTTGGTACAGGGTGAACTCCCAAGGCAACACAACCATCCACTGGAAAAGGCAAATATAGCATTCCAGAGAGTGAAGAAACAGTCTTAACACTTTTGCCTCCCACCTCCCACATTCTCTGGGCACAGTAACAATTACCTCCTACAACTAAACACAGCATTGAGGCTCCCTGTTGACACACCTGGCTCCTATTCCTCTCCTTAGTCAGCTGAAGATCTTACAGCCATGCTTGTACGCTTGCCCAAAGGAGGGATACCAGGACCCCAAAATGCGTCAAGTTTTGAACATGCACAAGGTATGGAAAAACATCAGAATATTAAAATCCACTGAGTGCTGAACATGTGCAGACAACTTAATGCTGGCCCAGATTAAATATTTCCTTTTCATCAGACAGATGCTATCAAATACTGCTTTTTCTTTCACTGCCTCTCAAGGACTTTTTCTTGTGTAAAATAAATTAATAGCTTTGTTAATAAAATATTAGCTGCTTTTTGGTTTGATTGGGTTTTGGCAGAGCTGACAGCTGGTTTTGTTTAGGGTTTGAAGAAGTCTGTTAGGTAAGTCCGTTAGCAGTGAGGATATCTCATAATCTGATATCTCAAGCTATTCTTCATAGCCTGAAGAGTGGAAGAAGCCCACGATTATGCACCTCTCCCCTTTAAAGTCTTGTTTTAAAACTAGACAAATAGTCCCTCTGAACAACAAACCAAAACAAACGAAACTTCAAAATTCAGTTTTCATGTCTCTTAAATACTTTTTGTTTGATGAAAGGACTGATAACAAAAATAATTCACTGTTTATTGAGGAATGTATTAGAAGTTCAGAGCAGGCTGGCTATATGCGACACACTTCAGGAAAAAGATATACAGAAAATAAGATTTTGAGTGTTTTACCATTAAGCTAGGCTAAACAAGAACTAGTATTTTCTGTATTTCAAATGAAATTCTCTTACCCAGGGTCACTTTCAAGTTGTTTTATGTGTTTGCAAGATCCTATTAAACAGGCACAAGGAAAATAGTATGAGCTTTATGCTGTAAGTTTTTTGGATCCTTTATAGCAATAACCTATCCACTACCAACCATTTACTATAGGAACAGCAACAGCATGTGTTTGATCTGCCTGCTTTTTCTTTTCCTCTTTTCTGGTCTCTACAGTATTTTACTATATTTTCGAGGCAGCAGGAAGTACTTGTCCAGTCAAGACAGCTGCAAGAATGACAATCTCATATTTTAAACTGAACTAATAATCTTCATTTATAATTTTTTGCTTTTGTTATTAATATTTCTTAATTTGCATTTGATTTTCCTCATCTCACAGAAAATAAATTAAAATAACATGATGCTGAAAAGATTGATCAGAAAAACTGTCATTTCCTCCTACCTCTCAGTAGATCATCACATCTGGTCGATCACTGTATGAAGATTTATGCAAGGATGACTTTCCTAAATGAGATGTGCTGGAGAGCTAGATCTTCATGATTTGAGTTATGTGAGGTAAATTAATGCCAAGGCAGGTCAATGAACTCATAATTGGAGCAAATTAACACTACTACTAGCTGTGAAAATTCTTTGTTGGCAGCCAAGTGACACTCAGTAGAGTGCAAATTTTGTCTTTATCCTTGAAAACATCAAAGCAAAAGAAAATAATTATTTCCAATCTAACCAGATGCAAGCTGAGTTGTGTATTATAAACAAGGAATAATACCAAGTGGATTATGCAAACTAAGAATATTTCTACAGAAATAGATAATTTTTTTGAAATGACATTCCTGCTTCTAGGAGGAAATAGGTCTTTAATAATTGGCAATGCAAAGATGACTGTAATTTGGGTGTTGAGTTTTCTAGATGGCAAATGCAGTAATGAGGATATTGTCTAAAATCTTATCTATACCACGTCTAATAATATAGAATCAGTTTATTTATAAACTCCTCAGAAGTGACTGAAATGTTATACAAATATACTGTGTCTTGATATGAATATGAAGATATTGAAATACAAATCACAGAAGGTACCAAAGGAGCAAAGTAGACAATTAGGAAGGAATGATTTGTCTACTTGTGATCAGGATATATTCTCAAAAAGTTCAAAGCAACATAATGGATGTGGTTTCAAGCAAGGCAAAGAAAACAGCATGGGCTACTGATGTTTATCACCAGGGTAGGTGTTCAGATTGGCTGGACACTGAAAATAGAAAGACTACTCATCTGAAACAGCTTTCTAATCTTCAGTTTTTATCAACAATGAAAGCTTGCAGAAGCAAAATGAAGCCAGTTTCCAAAGCTAAATGTGTTTAGAAAGTGAAGGACTAAAATTTAGTACCCAAAATAAGTGTAAACATTTAATTTGGAAAGATTTCCTTGACTGACAAGTTTCTTATTTATTTGGAGTTTTGTTTCTGTCAAAATTGACACAGGTAAATTAGTAATAATAAAGAACATCGTTTATGCTAATTTCTGAACATCTACACACATATATGAACAGTTTATTCAGTATCATACGTACGGCACCAAAAACAAGTACATTTGCAAAATTTGAACTATATTTCCATTTTTAAAACATGTTTCTGTAAAATATTTCCTAATGAAGAAATCAGTTTAACAACAAAAGCCAATTATATTCAATATTCTTTTTAGCATTATGAAATAGTTCTTTCTGGTTTGGTTTTTCCTTCTTTTTTCTGCAATATAGTAACTTGAAAGCAATGGGAATGTTAGGAAACATGAGGTCTCCAAAATATATATTGTTATTATACTAGAAACAAGCTTCTTTCTTCATTTCCTCAATTGTGCTAATCATTCTGTGACTGTACACATATGTAGTTTCTTATCAGTCTCTTTTACGTTAACTTATGCAGTTCCGATTTTTCAGGAATATTGTAGAATCATAGAATCATTAAGGTTGGAAAAGATTCCTTAATAGTCAGTTCTTCTGTGTAAATTTTTCTTTTGAAGTATCACTAGTAAATGTAATATGATAATAGAGCTGGGAATATATTTGTGCTTGATATGGTGGAATGCTAATCTGCCAAAAATTTGCATCATTATGGATTTTGCTAACAAAATTATATTTGGTTTTAACCCATTCTAAACTGTTGCATTAAATTTATCAAAGCAAAAACGACAAAATAATTTATTGTGAGATGAATGTTTTGTATACTCAATGTAGCATGATCAGCTCTATTAACTTTGTCTAAGGATTCTATTACCGTTTTTTTTAAGATTTGATTTCTCTGTTGACAATTAATTACACAAAATCTAGATGAGTTTTTGCCCACTTTCCCTTTTCTCAACCTGTGTAATTACTGTTTCCTTTCAACATCTGCCAAGGATCTATTGTCAAATGAAGTTTGATTCTATTGACTCATTTTCGAGTATAGGCACTGCACAGATTACCTAAATATATAATTCCTGCACTATTATTTCTTCCTTGTACTAGCCATATTATATGGCTTTTATCATGCGGAAACACAATGTAGATCTCTATCTGACCATTGATCATATCACAGGTTTTAATATCAAACATGAACAACTGACACTTTGCATTCCAAATACCATTTGAGTTTTATGCAGACAAAAGGCTAATAGACTGTCAGTCAGTCAAACAAATATATTTCAGCATAGAAGCCAGAGAGTTGTGGTCAATGGGACAGCTGGAAGCCTGTATCTAGGAGAGTCCTCAAGGGTCAGTACTGGGACCAGTCCTGTTCAATCTATTCATTAATGACTTGGACTAGGGATTACAGTGCACTGTCAGTGAGTCTGCTGATGACACAAAGCTGGGTGGTGTTGCCAACACCCCCGCAGACTGCACTGCCATTCAGCAATACCTGGAGAGCTGGGCAGGGAGCAATTTAATGATGTATAACAAGGGTAAGTGTAGAGTCTTTTCTCAAGGCAAGAACAACCCCAGGCACCAGTATAGGTTGGGGATTGACCTGTTGGAGACCAGTGTAGGAGAAAGGGACCTGTGGGTCCTGGTGGCCAGCAGGATGGCCATGACGCAGCAGTGTGCTCTTGTGACCAACAGCATCCTGGGGTGGATCAGAATCAGGGTGTTTAGCAGATGGAGAAAGGTTCTTCTCCCCTCTACTCTGCCCTGGTGAGACCTCATCTGGAGTATTGTGTCCAGTTCTGGGACCCTCATTTCAAGAGGGATGTGGAGCTGCTGGAGGGGTGATGAAGGAGGTCTCTTCCAACCTTGGTAATACTGTGATACTGTGAAGTGGAACACCTCCCTTATGAGGAGAGGCTGAGGGAGCTGGGTCTGTTTTAGCTTGGAGGAGACTGAGGGGTGACCTCATTAATGTCTATACATTTGTGAGCGGTGGGTGTCAGGAGGATGGAGCCAGGCTCTTCTCAGTGTCACCTAGTGATAGGACAAGAGGCAATGGGTGTAAGCTGGAACATAGGAGGTTCCATATAAATATCAGAAGGAACTTCTTCCCAGTGAGGATGATAGAGCACTGGAAGGGGCTGCCCAGGGGGTTGTGGAGTCTCCTTTTTTGAAGATGTTTGAAACTTTCCTGCATATGTTCCTGTGCGACTTGATCTAGGTGATCCATCTGTGTCAGGGTTATTGGACTAGATAATCTTTCGAGATCCCTTCCAGTCTCTAATGTTCTGTGATTCTGTAATATACTAACCTTTATTATAAAATACAACTGACCACCTGTGTTGAAAAGCAGCAATATAAGGCAACAGGTATCTGCAGTAGCTTACAGAAGAGTTAAACATTGGTTAAAATACTGAGGATTTCTCAGTCCGGTTCCACTATTTCAGCCAGTTTGCAGAGCTTTGCCATCCATGGTAACACAATGGCTGCAAGACAAAAATGGTATAAACCTTCCCAGAGGGAAGGGCATAAAGCTTCAACAGGGTAGGTTTAGACTAGACATCAGGAAGAAATTCTTCATGGAGAGAGTGCTGAGGCAGTGGAATGGGCTGCCCAGGGTGGTGGTTGAGTCACCATCCCTGGATGTGTTTAAAAGATGCTTAGATGTAGTATTAGGGGATCTGGTTTAGGGGTGAGCTTGTAGAGTACGGTTGATGCTTGGACTCAATGATCCCAAGAGTCTGTTCCAACCTAAATGATACTATGATTCTATAAGAGGTGTAATTATCAAAATAAATAGCTGGATGGGCTGGTTCTTGTAGCTGCAATTTCAACATATACTCCTCCCAAATTTGTGTGAACTCCTTGACACACAAAGAGCAGGTGCAGACTGGTGTTGATCAGTGTTGGAAAGTCTAGCCCTCCTTTATGCACAAATGTTTTAAATCAAGGAGTCCTGCAAGAATTTGTTTATTAGATGAAATTTTCTGTAAAAATTTCAGTTTAATACTAAATTTTGCTGAAATGGAACGTTGACTAGGAATTATTTGACCGGCAGGTACCCAAGGGCTTATTTCAAGAAGTAGAAGTTTGTGGGAGAGTTTTTTTAGTAACCTTTTCGGAAGCTCTTCAAGGAGATTTTTCTCTGCATAGAGCTGCCCATAGGAAGCAGCTTGCTGTTAGCAGAACCATGCACTGCCAGCAAAGTACTCGTGCTGCAATCACAACACTTGGATTAAGCAAGAAGACAGATTTAAAGTTCTGAGTCATGTGAAGAGGCTTATGTCCCTGCATGTTTTATTCTTGCCACTTGCATTTGTCAAAAGTAAGAACTACATGGCCTAACTACAAAAAGGTTGTATGGCACTTACTCAGGATTGGTAGGTACTATGATAAATTGGAGAGTGTCTTGGCTTCCAGCAGAGCAGCTTAGAGATGATTATGAGCAGTCACTTATGGACACCCCCACACATACAGGAGCAGCACTGTACTTTGTAAGGCATGAGACAGCATGTCCTCTCCTGTTCTGCTGCCAGAAGCAAATTTTGCTTACCTTCCCACTCTGGACCAAGGTGGAGGCCTGCAAAGTGAAGGACAACAACTGAGAGAAAAAGATACGACTAAGCTGTGGAACCTCCTATGTTCCAGCTTACACCCATTTCCCCTTGTCCTATCACTGGATGCCACAGAGCAGAACCTGGCTCCCTCCTCCTGTCAGTTAACATCTGGTTTTGATTATCTGTTTTCCCATGTCTACCTGAAAAACATTGATTTTTTGTCCTTGTCGCTCCCCATTGTTTTTCTTAGCCCAGCAGCACTACTCCTGATGTATTTAAACTCTTGGTGCTGAAAAAACTTCAAATAATTGGAATGTGGAAAAGAAGAACGTGGAAAATCAGGCAAAGATAATGTAGCTTTACTCTGGCAGTTTACAAAGGAAGAAATTAATTGTTTTGCAGATCTAGGTAGTTTTGCTGCCTTCTGAAATAATAAAATCCTTTTATTTTATATGCTGTGTCCAAAGGGTTTTGCATCATCTCATACTGCTTTTATAAATCGATTTTCTCCTACTCTGCTTGCACAAGACCCAGCTCTAACACTGGAAATGTCATAAACAAAGGCTGAGAGAGGGGAATCATGGTTATAGCTCCCTGCTCAGTTCTCGTAATGCAGACCTCAATACCTCATGAAATAAGTGCTTTTTGCCTGCCCACCCCAGGGCCTCTGGAAATTTTGTTGCCCCTGAATCTCCATCTATTTACAGGTAGGATAAAGTCCCAGCCGGGAAAGACAAGCAAATGTAGCACCGATAGTCACAAAATGACAACAGACATTCATGACCATCACAGAGATTTCAGAGAGTGAACAGCTTCCCAGTGCTACAAATTCACACAGATTCACAGATTCACAGAACATTAGGGATTGGAAGAGACCTCAAAAGATCATCTAATCCAATCCCCCTGCCACAGCAGGATCACCTAGACCAAGTCGCACAGGAACATATGCAGGCAGGTTTTAAACGTCTCCAGAGAAGGAGACTCCACAACTCCTCTGGGCAGCCCGTTCCAGTGCCCTATCACCTTCACTGTGAAGAATTTCCTTCTCATATCAATGTGGAACCTCCTATGTTCCAGCTTACACCCACTGCCTCTTGTCCTATCACTAGATGACATAGAGAAGAGCCTGGCTCCATCCTCCTGAGACCCACCCTTCACATATTTATAAACATTAATGAGGTCACCCCTCAGTCTCCTTTTCTCCAAGCTCAAGAGACCCAGGTCCTTCATCAGCCTCTCCATATAAGCCAAGGGAATCATACCTGACTGAGAAATAACACACACATTTGGGTGATGCTATTGAAAGAAGATGGGTTTTCCACTCATTATCTACCAGCATATTTCTGTAAGTTATGAAGCTTTTGGCAAGAGTGAGAGTAACACCAACAAGTGATTTATGAACTTAAAGTTACTAGAACCCGTGCTGCAGCTATCTGAGAAGGTTTAGCAAGCTCCTAAACAATTGATTTAATTAAATGCAATTAAGGACTGAGAGGTTTCAGATGCATGCAATCACATTCCCTTGATCTAGCAATTCATATTAATAATTTGAGATAATTTTCAAATTTGTTATTTGCTGGCGCTCATTCTCTTTTGTGACTTATTCTCATTATGCATCTTGCATCCAACCACCAAATTAGACTCTATTATGAAGCTATTCAAATTCTGCTCATGGAATGTGAGCCAGGCCTAGCAAATACAAACAGTGAGGGATTTTCTCTGTCTAGTGGAAGCTACCTGAAGACTGAAAACATAGCTTCAAGAATTCCCTGTGAGTATAAAGAGCAACCTTTAAAGAGCACATTTGGACTCATTGGGGTGAATAATTTTTATGCGTCAGCTGCATTTATTTGCTTTGTCTGACACCCAACTCAGTCTCTAATTTTGCAAAAGTAGCACAGCAACATTACAAAAAGCAGAGGTTGAAAAATATTATGAATTAACCTATTAAAAGACCGAGCTGGTAATTTCATTTTAGCAGATAACAAAACTACTATTTCAAGGCTCATTCCATAAATGTAAAGTAATAAGTGAATTAGTTTTGTTCTGTAAAATACGAATCCAAGTAAATTTTCCCACCCATACAATTGATCTATTTGTTTTCAGGTGATGAGTAATCTACATTGTGTTTGATGTATTATCCCTTACAAGTTCTTTACCCCGCACCTCAGAAGTAATTAAACTGAAGTTATTCTGTGCAATGCAGTGTGAAATAAAGATAATAGTTTAAGAATCTGAACATCAATTTTGGCAAAGTCAGACTACCAGCACTCACTAACAGGAGATTTAAACCTGAAAGAATTAAAAGAGTACTTCAGTGGACCTCTCACAGGATCACAGAATCACAGAACATTAGAGATTAGAAGGGATCTTGAAAGATCATCCAGTCCAATCCTCCTGCCACAGTAGGATCGCCTAGATCAAGTCACACAAGAACATGTCCAGGCGGGTTTTAAAGGTCTCCAGAGAAGAAGACTCCACAACCCCCCTGGGAAGCCCATTCCAGTGCTCTGTCACCCTCACTGAGAAGTTGTTCCTTCTCATATTGATGTGGAACCTCCTATGTTCCAGCTCATACCCATTGCCCCTTGTCCTATCATTAGATACCACTGAGGAGAACCTGATTCCATTCCACCCTTTCCATGTTTATCAACATTAATGGTGTCACCCCTCAGTCTCCTTTTTCCAAGTTCAAGAGACCCAGCTCCCTCAGCCTTTCCATATCAGGGAGATGTTCCACTCCCTTCATCATATTAATTGCTCTGTGCTGGACTCTCTCCAGCAGCTCTGTGTTCTTTTTGAACTGAGGGGCCCAGAACTGAAAACAATACTCCAGATGTGGTCTCACCAGGGTAGAATAGTGGGGGAGAACCTCTCTCAATCTGCTAACCACCCCACTTCTGATCCACCCCAGGATGCCGTTGGCCCTCTTGGCCACAAGGGCACATTGTTGACTCATGGTCTTCCTGCTGTTCGCCAGGACATCCATGTCCCTTTCTCCTACACTGCTCTCCAACAGGTTGGTCCCTAACCTATGCTGGTACCTGGGGTTGTTCTTGCCCAGATGCCAGACTCTACACTTGCCTTTGTTATACTTCATTAAATTTCTCCCCTCCCAGCTCTCCAGCCTGTCTAGGTCCCGCTGAATGGCAGCACAGCCATTCAAACTTGCTGACAGTACACGGTAACCCTTCGTCCAAGTCATTAATGAATCTGAGTGGGCCCAGCATGACACATATGGGAGATTTTACCCAGTTTTTTAATCCTTGTATTGTTTAAATGACTTTCAACAGCGATAACTCTTGTGCTAGCAGTGCTCTTCCTCTGTGGGAACATGTAGGGAATCCTGTAATCCTTCAGTAATTTTATGGCCAAGGCAGAAAATGCAGTTATTTTGGGTTGCAGCTCACAGTGCCATATGATTACATCAGGATTTGCGTTTTCCTAAAAAGAAGTGGCAAATTTCTTACAGAAAGCTTTAAAGGAAGAAGAAAAGCTTTTTAAATAGCAAATGGATGCAATGTCATCTGCCTGAGGGCCTGAAACAAGAGCTCTAAAGAGGCGGATGCAATGTGATATGCTTGAGAGCCTGAAATGTGCTCTAAAGAGTGTATGTGGCTTCATTTCCTATTTATCCCTGAATCTACAGTCCCAGTGAAGCTAGTGACAACCGTCCTCACAAAAAGCAGTGCAAAGGCAGGAACAGATGATTGTGGTAAGCCCTGCCTATTCACTAAGTCACTGGGTGCTGCAAGTTAACGTAGATATTACAGCTTATCGGCTCTTAGAAAAAGTTCCTATTTTTCCACTGCTACTTACGCTGGTTAAACAGAACTGTGGCAGAAGGCTACTGAGTTTAGAGCCATGGCAGGCTTGTTTGCAATATGTATGGGCTCCAAATTATATCATTTCAGCCACAGTGCATTGGGAATGTCATTTAATAAGATGATGTAGTATGTAGTACAAAGTAATGCTGAAAGTTCATGAATGTTTCATAGCTTTGTAAAGTGTTATTTTTCTCTGTAAAGAGCCCTGGAAGCACACTTGGGGATATGGGAAAGGGTTGAATCTGTCAGAAAGCTGTTGAACAATTAAGCAGTTATGGCTAGAAGCAGAAGGAGCTCTGAGACTGCAGAAAACCAGAATTAAAGGAGCCCAATCTTCCTTCTGAGCCATGATGTTATCAACTTGCTTTACCCTCGGTTCCTAGAACTGGCTCGTCTCCATTTTTAAAACTCTCTTATGTGGTATAACTGGTGGCCAGCAGAGGTATCGTTCTGGTATTTTAGTGTTCATTACTGTGTTAATCTCTTAAATCATGTGAGTATTTTTGTAAATAATAAAGGCTTTAAGTGGGGTTTTTAAAGTGGTTTCTCCCCTCTTTGGGCAAAGCTATTAATTTGTTGTTAATCAGCTAACATTAGTCGGTTTGAATATTTGAGATCTGACAGTGTATTCTGAAGGGACAAAAATAGATTATATCTGATTTACTAGAAGTAACCACAAAATCACAGAATCACAGAACATTAGGGATTGGAAGGGACCTCAAAAGATCATCTGGTCCAATTACTCCACCACACCCACCACAGCAGGATCACCTAGATCAAGTCGCACAGGAACATATCCAGGCGGGTTTTAAACATCTCCAGAGAAGGAGACT
>JAOXOE010018438.1:0-23295 GCA_028565055.1 Phoeniculus purpureus
GACTCTCTCCAGCAGTTCTGTGTCCTTCTGGAATTGAGTGCCCCAGAACTGGACACAAGATTCCAGATGTGGTCTCAGCAGGGCAGAGGAGAGAGGGAGGAAAACCTCTCTTGATCTGTTAACCACCTCCACTCTGATCCACCCCAGGATGCCATTGGCCTTCTTGGCCACCAGGGCCCATTGCTGGCTCCTGGCCATCCTGCTTTTGGAGAAGGTTCGTTGCTAAGGACCATCAGGAAGCCTCCTACCTCCCCTGGGCGAATCTTGATGTAGAAGTTGTTCCTCTTGTAGGAAATCTTCAGCACCTTTGGCCAGGCGAATCTGTTGATCCTCAGCCTGTCTCGGTATATCAAGAGACCGCTGGCACACACTCCCAGCATGATCTCCACGCCTTCGGAATCCTGCAAAACACCCCACAAGGAATACATTGTTGACTGTTCCTTAAATCCTGGAGCCTCCTGCACGCCGAATCTCTCTCTGAGTGACATCTTTTCAATGCACCAGCCATAGTGACAAAGTTCTGCAGAGCTGCTCCACTCCCCGGCTTCATTCATGCAGGGAACAGCAAGGCTGGGTAGAGTGGGAGGCATCTGAGTGTCACAAATACATTTTAGAAAGGCTTCAGAAGGAGGGGGGAAGTCTTAGACATCACTAACTGAAGGACATTAACCAGATAGCAAACATTGTACCAGCATTTTAAAACCCCACAGTGGGATCAGCATAGATACCTGCCTGGCCCTAAGTAGGACACCACACAGACACACAGAGGCTTGTCCCAGCATCACTCATCTCCACGGCGAAGGCCTGTGGGTCCCCAGGCAGATATCTCTTCTGCACTTTGCTTGGCTGTAGCTGGTTTGTTCAGGTCTTTAATGCTCAGTGCTGTCACTCTCAAATGACCAGTGGGCAGAAAGATGGGTATCTGGACCAGAAAGGACCTTTCAACACGTGTGGCTGTGTCTGTGTCTGGTGGGGAAGCTGCAGGTCACACATATGGGCACCACTCAAGATTGATGTCCACACTCTTAACAGAACAGTTTTGGGCAACTCAGTACAAGGGAGACATCGAGATGCTGGAGCAAGGGCAGAGGAAGGCAATGAAGCTGGGGAAGGGCCTGGAGAATCAATCTGATGAGGAGAGATTGAGAGAGTTGGGGCTGATTAGTTTGAGGAAGAGGAGGCTGAGGGAAGACCTCATTGCTTTCTACAACTATCTGAAACGACACTGTAGAGATGTTGGTGCTGGTCTCTTCTCACAGGGAATTAGTGACAGAAGCAGAGGGAAGGGCTTCAAGCTTCAACAGGAGAGGACTAGACATCAGGAAGAAATTCTTCCCAGAGAGAGTGGTCAGGCAGTGGAATGGGCTGCCCAGTGTGGTGGTTGAGTCCTCATCCCTGGATGTGATTAAAAGTGGCTTAGATGTAGTGTTGGGGGATCTGGTTTAAGGGTGAACTTGTAGAGTAAGGTTGATGGTTGGACTCGATCATCCCAAGGATCTTTTCCAACCTGAATGGTTCTATGATTCTATAAACCTGTGGGGTTTTGAGAACTGTATGTTTCTCTTTTCTTTAGAATCCTTCAGATAGTTTCACACCATCTTTGCTCTCACCACTAACCTATATCACCCTGCTTTTCTGATCTAGCCAAGCAACAACAATTTACTGAACCCTGGAACAGCCCTGCTCAGCTCCCAGGCAATGCCCCAGGGATGTGGCTGCAGACCCCTGCAAGATCCAAGCTGCTAGTTGATCTCATTTCTCAAATAAAACAACCAACACAAGGTTGAGAAGTGGTGGCTCTCCCCAGCCACTCTAAGAATGGCCATGTTTTACTCATAACCCTGTGATGACCTGAAAAACTACTTCAGAAGGGGAGAACACTGCCTTCCCTCCCAGGCAACCACAGCGCCCACACTCCAGAACAGAGACTAGCCATGCTCTCCTCATCACTCCAAATCTGATCAGGCATCTGCATGGCCCAGTAACTGCTGGAAAGTCCTCTGCAGGGTTAGCAATGATCTGATCATCTAGCTAAGACACCACAGTTGTGCTTATTAAACTGGCCTTCCTCATACACTCCACCCATCTCATGATGTCACACAGGATTTGGTTGCTCAAGCAACATGAAAGGTTGATGTGCAATGTCTTTGAATTCACAGGCTTATCCCAGGGGTTGATGCTAATCCTAGGGGTTGATCCTCACACTAGGGGTCACCTTTCCTCACATTGACACGTGATTTCTTCACAAAATGCCCCATCTCAAACCCACATGGAAGAACAAATCATGGAATCATAGAATCATGATGGGTGGGAAAGGACCTCCAGGATCAGCAAGTCCAGCCCTCATCTCAACAGCTCCCTAACCCCTACACCATGGTCTCAAGTGCTCTAGCTACTTTTTAAACACCTCCAGGGATGGGAACTGCACTACCTTCCTGGGCATCCTCTTCCAGTGCCCAACCACTCTCTCAGCAAAGAACTTCTTCCCAAGATTCAATCTAAACCTCCCCTGATGCAACTTGAGGCCATTTTCCCTCATCATATCATTGGAAATTTGGGAGAAGAGACCAGCACCAGCCTCAAGAAGGTCTCCTCTCAGCCTCCTCTTCTCTAGACTCAACAACCCCAGTTCCCTTAGCTGCTATCCACAGGGCCTGTTCTCCAGCCCTCTCTCCAGCCTTGTTGCCCTTGTCTGGCCCTGCTCCAGCCCCTCAATGTCCTTCTGATCCTATGTCGCCCAAAACTAGACCCAGTACTCAAGGTGGGGTCTCATGAGTGCAGAGCACAGGGGCATCATCACCTCCCTACTCCTGCTGGTTACCCCATTTCTGACGCAGGCCAGGATGCCTTTGGCCTTCTTGGCCACCTGGGCACCCTGCTGGCTCCTGTTCAGCTAGCTGTCACCCAACACTCCCAGGAGTCCACTCAGGAGAAAGACGATCAAAGAAGTGAAGGACGAACCTTGGCGTGATGGAGATCAACTCCGTACATGGAGAGCTTCTTGGCGTTCTCCAGGAAATGCATCTCGGCTTCTGCAGGTGTCATTCCCCTGCAGAAAAGCAAACCATTCTAGCATCAGTGTTAATGAAACAGGATCTGCAGTGAAACCCAGCAGCTGGGGAACATTTTCAGCCTCTCAGAAGGCTGGGTGCCAGCCAGAGCCAACGCTACAGAGCAGAAACTGTTGAGAGAAGTTCATCTGCCCTGGTGAGGCCACAGCTGGAGACCTGCGTCCAGTTCTGGGCTCCTCAGCTCCAGAGATATAAAGAACTACTGGAGAGAGTCCAGCAAAGGCTGTGAGGATGAGGAGGGAGCTAGAACACCTCTGTGCTGAGGACAGTGTGACAGAGAGCCTCTGCTCAGCTGGAGCAGAGAATCTGAGTGGGATCTGATCATTGCTGAGCAATAGCTGAAGGGCTGGGGGCAGGAGGATGGGACCAGACTCTGCTCAGTGGTGCCCAGTGACAGGACAGGGACAGTGGGCACAAACTGTAACCTGGGAAGTTCCACCTGAACAGGAGGAGAAAATTCTGAACTTTGAGAGTGGCAGAGCCCTGGCCCAGGCTGCCCAGAGAGGTTGTAGATTCTCCTGCACTGGAAACATCCCAAACCCACCTGGACCTATCCTGGGAAACCTGCCTTGGATGACCCTGCTGGAGCATTCCAGCATGGACTGGATGATCCCAGAGGTCAACCCCCATGAGCTGTGGTTCTGGGATGTTTCATGCTGCAGAGTTCTTCTCTAGCCAAAGACAAGGAGTATTGTCCAATAAATGTGCTTACACAGGACAGGGCACTAAAGTCTAACATCTGATGCCCCAGGACAGTCCCTAGAGACAAAACTGACACCCTCTGCCCACCTGTGGCTCTTGTGCAGCTCAATGACTTTATCCTCCAGCTCCTTCGTGTGATTCGGCGCAAAGCGGAACTCACTGACGTAGTCGCTGCTGTACTCATCCGGGTCGTAGTCGCCGAGCTCCGACTGCACCGTGTAGGAGCCCAGCAGGGCCAGCGTGACGAAGGAGCAGGGCAGGCGGCCTGATACGATGTCATCTCGCAGCTGCAAGCAGAGGTAGTACCTGCAATGCAGCACCGAGGTGGCTCAGAATGCACCAGCAAGAGGCCTCCATTCCTTTACTCGCTTGCACACAACATCCCCAGCCCATCGGCTTTGAGGAGTTAACAAGGATAATCATTAATTGGAAAAAAAAAAATCCCAACAACCTCAACTAACTGGTGGGTAGAACCATCTAATTCATCTTTATAAAGTAGGGATCTCGTAACAAGGCAGGTTATCACTTTGTTTAGTGACCTAGATGGAGAGTAGCCCACAAAACACCAGGCTCCCATCATGAATCACGAAGATTCCCAATTCTTCCCTTTGAGGAGAAAACCATAATTAAAACCCACAAAGGTTGTTCATTCAGGGCATCTTTGTGAGAATTAAAATCAGCGTTCAGGGATGCACTGGAAAAGCAAAAGCTTTAGAATCATTGAATGGGGTAGGTGGGAAGAGACCGTGAAGATCACTCAGTTCCAACTCACTGCCAGGGGCAGGGAGCCCTCCCTCCAGCCCTTCTGGAAAAGCATCGGAGGGTTTAAACACCTGGTAATGTCTTCAGAGAGCTGGGCAGGGTCCGGAGGATAGAACTTCACATTAAATGCAAACTGCCAAGCACCGCCTGGAAAAGAATGAGAGAAGGACTGGTAGGACATTGCTGACACCACTGGGGATGCTCCGGCTCTGCCATTAAATCCACAGAATCCCAGAATGATTGAGCCTGGAAAAGCCCTATGAGCTCATCCAGCCCAGCCCAGGACCTAACATCACCACAGTGGCCACACCAGGGCATTAAGGGCCACAGCCAGGCTGTCCTTCAACACCTCCGGGGATGGGGACTCTACCACCGCCCTGGGCAGTCCAGTCCAGGCTCTGATTGCTCTTTCCATGAAGAAGGGCTTCCTGACATCCAACCTAACCCTCCCCGGCAGCTTCAGGCCCTGCCCTCTCATCCTGGTGCTAGCTGCCTGGAAGAAGAACCTCACCTGACTCCAACCTCCCTTCAGGGAGCTGGAGAGAGGGAGAAGGTCATCCCTGAGTCTCCTCTTCTCCAGGGAAGAATTCCACACTGAGCAAGCTCCATTCTGTCTATCCATGCACCCCAGAGAACAGGCTCAAAGGGCAGGAACCACTGAATCTCTTTGGTTGGAAAAGACCTTTAAGACTATCAAGCCCAACTCTCCCCAGCACTGCCTGGTCACCACTAAACTGTGTCCCTAAGCACCAGGGCCACACAGCGTTCCACTAGGTCTAGGGATGGGGACTCCATCATGCCTGGGCAGAAGACTTTACCTAACGGTGAGAGTTACGGGCTCCTTGACTTTAGGAACTTTCCCACTCTCTTGGGTCAATAAAAGCTGGTGGAAAGAAGATCTGGCTGGTGGTGAGGAGGATGGGGCACAGTCTCATCATAGAGCCCTATGACAGAGGGAATATTGGACTAGATGATCTCAAAGGTCTTTTCCAAAAGTGATTCTGTGCTGTAACTTTGTTGTGTCAAGGGTGACAGCCCCACTTTCCCACCATCACCCCATTCCAAATGTCTGGAGTGGACTGTATGGAAGGAGCAAGTGACTGCTGTCATCTTCTGCAGGTACAGTTGTCTGTCACGTCAAGGCCAGGACAAGGCTTGCTGTCCTAGTTAATCTCTTGCTGACACAATTTTTCAGGGTCTCCTGCTGGCTCCAGCACATGTTCCGTGCTTTTCTGAGCAGGGGTGACCATCGCTGTCACCTGCCCAATGGGCTTGGCAGCACCTTCCTATCCAGATCCTGCAGCACCTTCCTCGCAGATCCTGTAGCACCTTCCTCTCCAGATCCTGCAGCACCTTCCTCTCCAGACCCATCCTCTCACAGCGATAAGGAGGCAGGTTTTCATCACTTTTTACTGCAGATCAGCTACTCCTCAGGGCAACAACCCCAGGGGAAAGCAGTGGCTCACAGTGAGTAGGGAGGTTCTGTAGTCGGTGTAAATTAGCCCTTTGACTCGTGGAGAGGGAAGTGGTTCATCTGCTGGGCCAGACCCAGCCAACACCAAGCACCTGATGCATCTGCTTGTGAAAGCACAAGTGCCAAAGAGAGATCCTTTATGGGAAACTACTGAGGATCTCCTGCCTAAAGGAGCCACACAAACACTTAATCAGTTTCAAAAAGTGAGAGGAAGGGGTGAAAAATCAAGTCAGGAGGGACTCTGAGCCCAACAGTCTTGATGAGGTTTTTGACTCCAGAGGGGTTTCTGCAGGTCTCATGGAGCAGATTGCTAAATATAACAGCAAAGCTTTTAAAACATTCATGAGGAGCAGAGAAGGGACTGGATCTCTGTGAGCTGAACCTCATCTGATTATTTCAGGAGCCAGGCTGTCAAGACGCAGCAAGCAGGGGTAAGTTAGACCGTAGTGCTGCCCTTGCACCACCCCTGTACTTCAGAGCAGAGCTCGATCAGTTGTGCTGGAGGTGACAGAATCACAAAATGTTAGGGATTGGAAGGGACCTTGAAAGATCATCCAGCCCAATCATCCTGCCACAGCAGAATCCCCTAGATCCAGTCGCACAGGAACATGGCCAGGAGGGTTTGAAATGTCTCCAGACAACGAGACTCCACAGCCCCCATGGGCAGGTCCTTCCAGGGCTCTGTCACCCTCACTGGGAAGAAGTTCCTTCTCACATTGATGTGGAATCTCCTCTGTTCCAGCTCACACCTATTGGCCCTTGTTCTATCATTGGGTGCAACTGAGCAGAGTCTGGCTCCATCCTCCCGACACCTGCCCTTTCCAATTTTATCAATATTCATGGAGTCACCCCTCAGTCTCCTTTTTTCCAAGCTCAAGAGATCCAGCTTCCTCAGCATCAGGGAGATGCTCCACTCCCTTTCTGCATCTTTGTGGCTCTGTGCTGGACTCTCTCAAGCAGAAACACCAGTAGCACACAGGAGTGGGTTCCACATATGGCCTCTTCCCCACGCTGACAGGGCTTAAGGTCAGACCAGAGCTTTCTGCCACCTCTGCAACACCAAGCTGTTTCCAGCAGCTCCAGTAACTGCTGGCTCTTGTCATGGGGGTAAAACACCTGAAAAACAGTCACTGCCCCAGGGCCCTGATGTTGTCTCAAACACTGCCTGGACAATTCTTTTCTGGGCACTTTTGGGGTTGAGGTACAGCAGGATGGAAGCTTGCCAGACCTCCCCACCACCCTCAAATAAAAAAAGTTGATGACACCCAACTTACTTCGGATCTGCTTTTTGATTTCCTTGGCAGGATCCAACCAGTTCTGCAAAGAAAACATTTCCCTTTACTACTTTGTTTTAGGTAACAAATTGATTTATTATTTGTTTTAGATAACAAATAATCAATTAATGCCTTCTCATTTCATTAATTAAACACAAATCTTCCAATGTGGACAAAATGGGGGGGAAACCAGAGGCCAAAGCCCGGAACTGGAGGTTCCCCAGGACAAACCCCCATGTTGAGGAGTTTGGGAATCATCCCAGAGCTGTGTTCTTACTCCACGGATGCCAAGGAGCGGGTGGAATCCCTCCAGAGGAGGTGGGCAAGTGGCTTGGGGTCCCTTAGAGCACTGCAACCCTGTTCTCCAACAGAATTAGCATTTGAAAGACACCCCGCAGCCCAGAACACAGAGTTCGCTTCCCCATGGAAAGTTTCACAGAGAAGAAAAACAAATGTGCCATGACAGGGAGAAACACCCAACTGAAGAAACATCAAACCAGCAGAACACAACAATTCCCACCCCCTGCTACAGAAACAACTAGTCTGCAGCTGTCCAAACCCAGTGTGGGGTGCAAAACAGGAGCCTGGAGAGCTCAACAGCACAGGGTGCACCAAGACACTGCTGCTGGACCCCTGTTTGCAGAGAGGATGATGAGGACACAGGCCCTGCCTGGCAGAGGATGGAGGTGGGATACTGAGTGCCTTGACATTAAAAATACATGTGGAGGTGGCTCGTTGTTCCTTTAGCTGTTTAGTTTTGCTCTGGGAAACACCTTGCAAAGGACCTGTAAAAATTCAGAGCTTCTAAAGCTCCTGTTAGCAACAAAAACAGTCCCCTTCCAGTACAGTATCTGGAAAGGCATCTATGCATCTGCCTAATGTCCACCTCGACTCAAAACTAAGCTCCAAGGCTCTGCTGAAGGGACTTATTGAATCAGGAACCAACCCCTTTGTAGTCAGATTCTGCAATGAAAGGGGAAAGAAGAAGTAGTAGTGACAGATCCATTCCAGCTCCACCAGGGAAGCCCTCTCAGGCCATGCGAAGCCCAAACCCCCTTTGCTTGGTGAGCTCTGCTGGGCTCATGCTGATCAGAAGTTCTGGTTTATTTCAAAATATTTTCTTGCTGCCAAAAAACCAGACTGGTTTGGGTTGGAAGGGACCTCAGAGATCATCTAGTTCCATCCTTCTGTCGTGGGCAGCAACAACTCTCCCAGAGCAGGTTGCCCAGAGCCCCATCCAACCTAGCCTTGAGCAACACAGCATAGCTCACACTACCCCTTGATAAACTCCTCCAGCACAGAACAGGCTGGGTGGAAGGGACCAGAAAGATCACGGTGTCTCCAAAACAATAAACAGGCATCATCTGCACACTGGATCCTCTCAGACATTGCTAACCTCCAGTTTCTCTAATGCTGCTGCCCCGTTACCTTCTGGTTTTCCGTGTCCCTGTAGGTGAGCCCGAAGTAATCTTTTTCCAGAAGGTTCAGATGTTCACACACTTTGTCAAAGAGCACTTGACCTCGGGAACGTTTCTGTGGGAAATGAATGGGGGAAGAGTCATGCTGGCAAAATAAACCTGTAAGAATTGAAGTGCTGCCCCACATCAATATCTGCAGAACTATTTCGTTCAACTCATCCACCTTTCAAACCTGCTGACCTGGAGCTCCACAAGAACCTGCTGAATGGGGAAAATCTGCTTCTCGTAGACATCCAGGTCTTGTTGAGGAGCTAAAAATAAGTCAATACAAGCCACGCATCAAATTTCAAGGAGGAACTGTCTTCTGTCCTTCAGGAACATAGAGTCATAGAATCATTCTGGCTGGAAAGGACCTCCAGGATCAGCAAGTCCAGGCCTCATCCAACAACTCCCTAACCACTACACCATGGCCTCAGGTGTAGAGAACAGGAACCTGCTCCATAAACAGTCTGGGTTGCATTTCCAGGCACCAGTGGCGTGAACTGGGCTGTGCAGTGGTGGGACAAGAGACACTCTGCAGAGGCTTCAGGAATCCAACAGAAATCCAAGGACTTGAAGTAGACTAAAGGTAGAAATGGGCACAAAAGTCCAGGAGCAAAAATCCTTTGGTGCTTCTCACTGCCCCCTCCCCACAGCTCCCTGAAGCTGGAATAGGAACAAACAACCTCTTGGCCATGGTCCGAGTGCCGGGAGCCAGCGGCCATGAACTTGGCAAAGCTGAGCCCACTGCAGACAGGAGACGCCTGCAGAGTCCTAACCCGATGGGCACAGGAGAACTGGCCTTGCTAGCTTCAGCTTGGGTTTGGACATCAGCTGCTCCCCCCCCCACAACCTAACCAGCTTGTCCAGAAACAGCCCACGCTCAAAGGCCTCCGGATCCTTCAGCCCAAGTTGCTCCATTACCCCCAGGCCAAGACATCAGGTTCTAGATGGGTACTGCAGCACTGGGAGCAGTGCTCAGTGAGGAGGAGTGAGTTCTCAGAGGGTCTCAGGGCACTGGTCCAGCAGTGCCATTGTGTCGTCAGGCCAGGAGCCTGCTCAAACCAGGGACCTACCCAGTCCCTCCCAGTGAGCAAGGTTATAATGTCAAAATCATAGCATCATGTCAGAAAAGACCTTTAAGATCAGCAAGTCACAACTGCAAACAGAATCATGTAATCATTTAGGTTGGAAAAGCCATTCAAGCTCATCGAGTCCAACCCTGAATCCAGTTGTCCCAACCCACCCTAAACCCTGGCTCTGAGGGTGAGGAACACAGAGGGATAATCCTGAACCAGGTGATCGGAAGGAGGCACAGTGCCAGGACTTGGAAAGGACCTTAAAGATCATCTAGTCTCAAGCTCACTGCCATAGGCAGGGACACCCCCCAGTAGATGAGCCCATCCAACCTGTTGTTCCAGACACAGAATCACAGAGTCATTCAGGTTGGAAACGACCTCCAAGTTCATCGAGTCCAATACTGAACCTAACCATTCCAATCCACCACTAAACCCTGTACCTGAGCTCCAGATCTCCACGACTGGGAAACGTGGCCAGGGACGGACATTCAACTCCCTCCCTGGGCAGCCTGTTCCAAGGGCTGAGGACACTATCCAGGAAGAATTTTTTCCTCATGGCCAACCTCAACTTCCCTTGGTGCAGCCTGAGGCCATTTCCTCCTCTCCTGTGCCCTGCTCCTTGTGAAAAGAGACCAACCCCTACCTCTCTCCACCCTCCTGTCAGAAGTTGTGATGCCTAGCTGTGGGTACCCTCCATGGGTGCTAAGGGGTTAACTGCCCTGTACCTGACTCAGCTGCAGGGTGCGACTCTGCTCTCATGCTCTATTTTTACTCAGGAGCAGATTACCTTCCCCTCCCTGATAGGGAACCAGGCTGAGGAGCTGAAGTGCAGGGAGCAGCTCCTGCAGCCTCCAGTGTCGCATTCTGGAGAACTGCTATTTTTGCATCCGGTGCTGCAGTCTCCTGTGGATGCAAAAAGCTGAGCAAGGGCTGTCTGCAGCAGCAAAGCAGGGACCTCCTGCTGCCACAGCTACAAGGGGTCACATTGAGACTGAATTTCACCAGCAAGGGAAAACCCATAGAGAGAGAAACAGTCCCACAGCCAAAGGGCTGTAATGAGAGTCATTTTGGCCACCATCACCCAACAGTAACTGCAAGGTCAGGGCAACCCGGTGAATTCAGTCACAGAATGGTTTAGGTTGGAAGAGACCTTCAAGCTCATAGAGTTCAACTGCTTCACCAGCACTGCCAGGTCCCCACTGACCCCTGTTCCTCACCACACAGCTCCAAGGCTTTGCAACCTTTCCAGGGATAGGGACTCCCCCTCACTGCCCTGGGCAGCCTGGGCCAGGCCTGGGGAACCCTTGTGGCGCTGTTGTTGTTCCTCAGGGCCAACCTCACCCTCCCCTGGGGCAACTTGAGGCTACTTCCTCTAGTCCTGTCACTTGTTCCTGGGGACAAGAGACAGATCCACAGCTGGCTCCAACCTCCTGAAGTTCAGGGAGCCATGGACAGTGAGAAGGTCTCCCGTGAGCCTCCTTCGCTCCAGACTGTGCTACTCCACCTCAGGGCTGTTCCCTGGAGCTCCTGGGGCTGGTTTGTTTTATTTTACAGTTTGGATTTAAATCCAAGTGGTTCTGATGGGTGCTTTGCTCTTGCAGCACCACCAAGTATAAAGGATTGACCAGCTGCCAGCTCACTATGGTGGACCTTCTCTTCTCACAAATCCCCCCAGATGATTGTCCCAGCAGTTGAAGTCCAGCCTCCTGACAACCTTCTTTCCTCAATAATCCCTCAACGTACACAAAAAAATGCCCAATCCCAGAAAAAGATGAAGGAGAGAGGTGAAAAGGTGAATTTGTTCAGATCTCTAATTTCTCAACAGAAGTATCCAGCAGGCTGCTAAGAGAGGAGCATCCAGGAAGAATAGGATGGGGAATCCTTCCTGGAGTACAAATTGGCAGAGTGACAGTTTTCCCTCTGCTTTATTCAAGCACCTTCTACAGATGACTCGTATAACCTGCAGGATGCTTTGAGAACTGTAGTGACGCTGATTGTATGGTTCTGAGGGAAAAGTCTGGGGTTTAGTTGATCTGTCCCATCCTTCAGGAGCTAACTGTGTTTGCAGGTCAGAACTGCAAAAAGAATCATGGAATCATTTAGCTTGGAAAAGCCCTTCAAGCTCATCAAGTCCAACCATAAACCCAACTGTCCCAAACCACCCCCAAACCCTGTCCCTGAGCTCCACATCTCCACAACTGTGAAACTATAGACTAGAAGCTATTTCAACACAGAGCGGTTCGTGTTTGCTGGCAGCCCAGACAGCCAACCTTGTCCTGGGCTGCAGCAAAAGAAGCAGGTACAGTCAGTCGAGGGAGGGGATTCTCCCCCTCAACTCTGCACTGCTGAGATCCCACCTGGAGTCCTGGGTCCAGTTCTAGAGTCCCCAACATCAGAAGAGGTCCAGGGGAGAGCAAATCCAATGATTAGAGGGCTGGAGCACCACCCCTCTGAGGACAGGCTGAGCAAGTTGGGGTTGTTCATCCTGGAGAAGAGAAGGCTACCAGGTGACCTTCTAGCAGCTTCCCAATCTCTGAAGGGAGCTACAAGAAAGCTGAGAGAGGGCTTTTGACAGGGGTGATAGCAAGAGGACAGATTTGAAGAGGAGAGTGAGGTTGGGCATGAGGAACAAATTCCTCATGAGGACATAGGTGCAGCTCTGCCATGGGGAAGCCTGAGGAATGGACAGGAGGCTCCCAGGTGACCTTCAAGCAGCTTTAAAATCTCTGGAGGAAGGGAGCTACAAGAAAGGTAGGGGAGGGCTTTTGACAGGGGTGGTAGCAAGAGGACATGGGGAAAGGGTTCCAGACTTGAAGAGAGGAGATGGAGGTTGGCCATGAGGAACCAATTCTTTGCTGTGAGGGTGCTGAGATGCTGGAAGAGGCTGCCCAAGGTAGTTGTGGCTGCCCCATCCATCCCTGGCAGTGTTGAAGGCCAGATTGTGTGGGGCCCTGAGTAACCTGCTCTGGTGAAGGTGTCCCTCCCTGTGCAGAGAGGACACAGTGCAGGAGCACTCAGATCAGTGTCTCAGGCTGCCTGTGCTTAGGGCCATGCCTGGGGCCAGTGGCACTGCCATTGTATAACATGGCACAGTTTGCATCAGGGGCAACCTCCCTTAATGCCCTTTGAGCCTACAATCCTAAAAAGCCAGCACTAATCTGAAATAACCCAGGGGACCGCTAAATCCCGCTAAGAAGATTGCTGACCTGCTCCCTGTGCTGGCATCAAACCAAATTAGTTTTTGCATTCTCCATCAGCAGGGATCACAACACCAGTGCTGGCCTCATGCTAGCTGTGAATGCTGAGGAGTTAGGGAAAAGTCGTTGTAGCCCAGAGCAGAACAGGAGCTCTGTTCTTGGTTGGGCCAAGCCGCTCTGCAGGGAGAGAGCGGGGAGTGCTGCAGGACGGTTCCCCAGGAGCAAATCACAGGCCAGTGGTTTCCTGGGGTGTGTGAAGGTGAAGCAAGGTTCTTCTCCTCTACTCTGCCCTGGTGAGGCCACAGCTGGAGTCTTTGGTCCAGTTCTGAGATCCTCAGTTCCAGAGACAATCCAGTGGAGACTATGAAGATTCTGAGGGGGTTGGAGCATCTCTGTGCTGGGGAAAAGCTGAGAAAGAGCCCTGGGGCTGTTCAGCTAGAGCAGAGCAGCTGAGGGATCTGATCAGTTCTGAGCAATGGCTGGATCTGATCAGTTCTGAGCAATGAATAAAAGGTTGGGGCACAAGGATGGGGCCAGACTCTGCTCAGTAGTAACCCAACAACAGAACAAGGGGACTTCGAGATTCAGAGAGGTTGTGGAGTCTCCTATTCTGTCCCAAACCCACCCAGCACCACCCTTGGCTACCTGCTGTGGATGACTCTGCTGGAGCAGGACTGGCTGATGCCCAGAAGCCCCTTCCAATCCCACTAGAGTAGGGCTGCGTGAAGAGCAGGCACCCCAGAAGTCACACATTCTCTGGGATACATCCTTACACGTGGAAGCCATGGCAGGGTAGAGGTGGGTTCCTCAGTTTCAGACATGATTAAGACTCAGCCTGCCAGGGTGCTGGGCCATCTCATTTAAACTGGATTTCTTTAGCTTAAAGCATTGGACTAGATGACCCTTGAGGTCCCTTCCTACCTGGAACACTGTGGTATTGTGATTTAGGGTATCTCAAGTGCCTCAACACAATTCAAGATGTAAAAGCTGAGGTCTGGTCATGGCTTACAGACACCGCTCTGACAGAGGGAAAACTCAGGCACCTTCTCTGAGAGCAGCTCAACTCTCAGCCCACTGACCAGTACACGTTTGCTGAATCCCAATGGAAAATAACAAACCACCATCGTGGAGGCTGCTCCCAGACCAAATCCCTCCCTTCTTGCTCAGAACATAGATCCTCTGGGCTTGGATTTTCCCCAGACATGCAGCTTAACGCCTTACAATCGCCTCACCACCTCCTGCAAGGACCGAGTGGGTCGTCTTGGGATTGAATAGGGTGGCTGCAGCTCCCAGTGGGGGGTTATAAACATCTCCCACACTCTCCCTGCACTTGGATGAGCTCAGCAAATGCTGAGTTAACTGCTAACGGTGCGTGAGCCCCACACCAGCACTGTTACCTGTGACACAGACAGCTAGTGGCATCTATCAGCAAACATCAGCCCGTTGTGTTTACTCTCAGCTCTGCTGTCACTACAGTGTGATTTACGGGGTAATCTGGCCCTATGAACTGAACAGCCACAGAGCTCTCCCTGACCTACATTGTCGAGCTGGAGTGAATCACAGAATCGCAGAACACTAGGGATTGGAAGGGACCTGGAAAGATCATCCAGTCCAATCCCCCTGCCACAGCAGGATCCCCTAGATCCAGTTGCACAGGAACACTGCTGGCTCCTGGCCATCCTGCTGGCCGCCAGGACTACCAGGTCCCTTTCTCCTATACTGCTTTCCAACAGGTCAGTCCCCAACCTATACTGGTCCCTGGGCTTGTTCTTGCCCAGATGCAAGACATGAACACATAGAAATCAATAAATGGCACTCAAAGATGCTCTTGAGGCAGCAGGTGCTGGGGCTCTGAGATTTGGGGTGTCCTTGATCAGCAGTATCGCCCCATCAAAGCTGGGGCTGTCAGCAAACATGACACAGCCAGCTCGACCCACCCTAGATCAGACCCGTTTCTGCCAGATAAACCATGAGAGACAGCAGCTTGCTCAGCTCGGCTCTGCATGCAGAGATGTCCTCAGCACCCCTGGTGTGCACTCATTCCATCAGCACAGAGGGATCACACAAGCTAAAAGCAGGAATCCTGGAGCCAATGGAGCTCTGTCTGCCTGGGGTAGAAGATCCTCCTCCCCCAGGCTCTCACTAACATTTTAACCACCAAAACTTCAGACCTTCACCAGATGGACAAGTCGCTCCTGTTGCCTGGCTGGTGTCCAACCAGAGCACAGAGGGGAGGCAACTGGAGGCAACACTTCACTGGGAAGTCTTCAGCTCATCACTCATTCCCTAGAAAACGGGTTTAAGGGCAGCCAAAACTGTTTGTCCATGTAGGTCACTCCCCTCTCAATAGAGTTTTTACCGTTATGATAAAATGCCTGGTGTCTCTGAAGCATTGCAGTGCAGACTTTGGTCTGTTAAAGCCATTGTCCTGCTGCCCAACTCACTGACAGAAGCAACCAGTGATGGGCAGGAGACAGTGCTAGGAGTATCAGAAGGACATTGAGGGGCTGCAGTGGGGCCAGAGGAGTGCAATGAGCTGGAGAGAGGGCTGGAGAACAGGCCTTGTGGAGAGAAGCTGAGGGAACTGGGGTTATTGAGTTTAGAGAACAGGAGGCTGACAGGAGACCTTCTTGCTCTCTACAGCTACCTAAAAAGAGGTTGTACCAAGGCTGGTGCTGGTCTCTTCTCTCAAATTCCTCATGATGGGATGATGGGAAATGGCCTCAAGTTGCGTCAAGGGAGGTATAGGTTGAATCTTGGGAAGAAATTCTTTGCTGAGAGTGGTTGGGTACTGGACCAGGCTGCCCAGGGAGGTGGAGGAGTCTCAATCCTTGGAGGTGTTTAAAAACTGAGTAACTAGAGCCCTTGAGGCCATAATGTAGGGGTTAGGGAGCTGTTGGGCTGAGGGTCGGACTTGCTGATCCTGGAGGCCCTTTCCAGCCACCATGATTCTACAATTAATTCTGTATCATTATCACTTAGAAGGGAGCCTAAACCCTTTTTGTTGTTGTTTTGAGCACCAAGCAGAGCAAAACTTCTCAACTTCACGACTGACCATCAAGAGCTGGATCACATCACTATCAGCTTCCAGACCTTTACGTTTCTTGAACTTTAACTTGTAAAAAGCTATGGAAAGGATTGGGAAGAAGGAAGACAAAGGGACTAGGTATGAATTACTGGATGGAACTGGAATATCTGCCTTATGAGGAAGGGCTGATGGAGCTGGGTCTCTTGAGCTTGGAAAAAAGGAGACTGAGGGGTGACCCCAAGAATATTGATAAAGATGGAAAGGGTAGGTGTCAGGAGGATGAAACCAGGCTCTGCTCAGTGGCATCTAATGATAGGACAAGGGACAACGGGTATGAGCTGGAACAGAGGAGGTTCCACATCAATGTGAGAAGGAACTTCTTCCCAGTGTGGTTGCCAGAGCCCTGGAAGGGGCTGCCCATGGGGGTTGTGGAGTCTCCTTCTTTGGAGACGTTTAAAACCCACCTGGCCATGTTCTTGTGCAACTGGATCTAGGGGATCCTGCTGCTCAGATTCACCCTGAGCCATTGCATGAGTCTGTTGGGCTGCAACATATTCAGGCAACACTCCGACTGCTACTGACATGTGTCAGGAAACATAGATGTTCACCGAGTCCCCTGGCTAATCCAAGTCAGCCCTAATTAGAGGGTCTGGTGCCACAAAACATTCTGTGGAAGGGTGATGGACCTCCTCAACCCCATTACATTCACCTAAACACATCCTGAGGAAGGAACCAAACCCTAAACCGCAGCTCTCAGTGTCAAATCAAGCGAAACACAAGCAGCAAGGAGGTCAGAAGGAAAATGCATCTTAAAAATTAATTCCCTCTCGCATTCACCAGTCTGTTTTGCACACAAAGGAATCAGCACGGGGATGTGGGATTCATTGAACACTTACAGTGTGCAATGCGGGGACTGAAACCGGACTCTGTGAAAGCAGAGAGTGTCTTGTTAAAGGGTTTTATTCCCTGACCTTACAGCCTACCCCACACCAGCGTGAAATCCAAGGGTAGGAGAGCCAGGAAAAGAAACACTACCCTGGGCAGCCTATTCCAGTAAAGACCTTTCTCCTAACAGCCAGTCAACTCCCTCAGCTACTCCTGCTGGAAGCCAGTACCAAATCTGAGCACTGGGAGATGCACCAGTCACAGTATGGAACACTCTTGGTGTCCCTAGCGTGAAGTACTGAGCAAGGCTGGAAGGCAGTGCAGAAGGCAGTGGAGCATCAACTACGGAACACGAAAGAGGGACTCCTGAAACACATGAGACCAAGGGGTCTCATGCCTTTGTAAGCATAGGCAGACTGGGCTGTGGGGTCATTAACGGCACCAGTGCATAACTGGTATCTGCAGGTTGCTCTCTGCTGGGAAGCAATGAGCTCCTTCTAGAGCTATGAACATTTAGCAGACATAAAGGCATCATCTGTGATCCACAAAGCACTTGGTAACCAATGGGTTGAACCACGACCTCATGATCACGGAGGAAGATTTGGGCCTCCTGCAGACAGGATGAGGAGAGGACAACAGGAAGCATCTCACCTCTACTTCACAGGAGTACTCCGACCCGTCCAGCAGCGTCACCTTGCACTGCATGTTCTTCGGTTTCTTGACAATCTTCAGAGGGGACTTGGAAAGTTTGCTCGATGAGGACTTCTGAGAGAGCTTGTCGTCCTCCAGTTGCTGGTATTCCAGCTGTTTGGCACTGGCAGCTGCAAACTCCTGCTCTTTGTCTGTGGTCTGTGAAGAGAAAGACACTGAATGAAGGGAGACATCAGTTCTATGAGCCCAGCATGGGGCTGCTTCTTCTTAATATCCTCCTCAGTCATCAAGGCCATCCTCAGTTTGCACATGACACGGTGTCTGTGGATCTGCTGGAGAGTTGGGAGGCTCCAACACACAGAGGGGTGTGGCCAGGCTGGAGCAGTGAGTCAAGGGCAAATGGGTGAGGGTCAACAAAGCCAAATGCTGGGTCCTGCCCTTGGGTCACCCCAGACCCCTGCAGTGCTCCAGGCTGAGGCAGAGCAGCTGGAAACAGTCTTGCGGAAAGAACCTGGGGGTCACCAGTGGCTGGAGATGGACCAGCATGTGCTGAGGTGGCCAAGAATGCCAAAGGCATCTTGGCTGATGGCAGCACCAGTGTCACCAGCAGGACCAGGGCTGGGATCATCTTTTTGCACCAGCCACTGAACCTCTGGGGTCAGCTCTGGGCCCCTCAGTGCCAGTAGGACATGGAAGGGCTGGAGTGGGTCCAGACAAGAGAACGGAGCTGGGGAAGGGGCTGGAGCACCAGTGCTATGAAGAGTGGCTGAGGGAACTGAGTGGGGTTGGAACTGGAGAGAAGGAGGCTCAAGGGAGACCTTCTCACTCCCCACAGCTCCTTACATTTCAGAAGGCTGGAGCCAGGTGGAGGTCAACCTCTTCTCCCCAGAAGGAGAAGAAACGGCCTCAAGTTGTGCCAGAGGACCCCAAATAAACAAAAACCCCAAAAATGAACAAAAAAAGGACAATAAAACAAAGTAGTATAAATAATACAAAAAGCAAACAAAAAGTTCAAACATAAAAAAGCCCCAAAAGAACTGACTATAAAACAAACAAAAACCCCCCAAATAAACAAAACCCCCTAAAACAAAAACCAAACCTGAAATAAAATTAAAAAAACCCAAGTAAACCAAAAATGCCTCAACATCTCCCAAAACCCATGAAAACATCAATACAATAAAGTAAAAAAAAAATCTTAAAACCATAACATAAAAAATAAAATAGAAAAAATAAAATTAAAAACCATAAAAATAAAAAATTAAAATGAAATAATAAAAAATTTCAAATAAAAAAAATTAAATTAGAATAGACTAGAATAAAATAAAATACACCAAACCCCACAGCTTTCTGTGATCTCAAAACAATAAAAGAAAGACCGAACTGCTGGGGCGCCGGATGATTCCAGAGTACTAAGCTGGAAATAAATTGTATATTAATCCCTCCAGCCTGTTCTCACTCACTGTCAAGAACAAACCCCCATGAGAAAGTAGCAAATATGCCCAAAGGCTTATAATCTGCTCTGGGACCACTACAACCCCCCATCATGGCACTGCTGTATCGCAGAGACCCTTCTCAGAGAGATCCTTCACCCACTAGCCTCAACCTCCCTCTCTGCGAGGTGACTCCATAGCCTTCCCTGTCCTGTGAGGGAGTGGCTCAGCAAAGGGCTCCTGGGCTTCTCATGGCTGAAGAAACTAGAGGAAAGTGGGACAGGCAAGATGTGGCGGGCGGGGGACACCTGGTTTAGGGGTGAACTTGGTAGAGTAGGGTTACTGGTTGGACTCTATGACTCTGAGGGTGTTCTCCAACCCGAGTGACTGTGATTCTACGAAAAAGCAACACCAGAGCTGCTTTTGGAATTCACCCCATCCTGAGCTGTGGATCCGAGAATGATTGAGTCTTGAAAAGCCCTCTGAGCTCAGCCAGCCCAGCCCAGGACTTAACATCACCCCATCAGCTAGACCAGAACATTAAGGGCCACAGCCAGGCTGCCCTTCAACACCTTCAGGGATGGGGACTCCAACACTGCCCTGGGCAGTCCAGTGCAGAGTCTCATCACCCTTTCCACGAGGAAGGGCTTCCTAACATCCAACCTAACCTGCCTTGGCAGCTTCCAGCCCTGCCCTCCTGTTCTGGCACTGGGTGCCTGGGAGAAGAGCCCAACCCCCACCTGACTACAACCACCCTTCAGGGAGTTAGAGACAGAGAGAAGGTCCCCCTGACTCTCCTCTTCTCCAGGCTAAACACCCCCAGCTACCTCAGGCTCTCCTCATTAGTCTTTCCCTCCAGTCCCTTGGGATGCTCTTCCCCAGGAGCAGCTCAGCTCCAGCCAACTCTTCCTCACCCGCCTCCAGCACTGGAGGACTTTCTCCAACCTTCTTCAGTGAGAGGAAAAAGACAACAGAATCACAGAACATCAGGTCGGATGGACCTCAAAAAACCAGCTGCTCCAATCTTCCTTGGCAAAAGGATGGTCTAGACAAGACGGTTCAGTGGAAACTTAAGTGGCCCATAGAACCATTCAGGTTGGAAAAGACCCTTGGGATCATGCTGGGGACTCCATCACTTCCATGAGGAGATGGTTCCAATGGCTGATTATCCTTGTTGGGAGTAATTTTCCTTTTGTGCCTAATGGAAATGATTCCAGGAGAAACTTGAGTGCTACCAAGGTTGTTTTCTCCGTTAAGATCAGGGGACTGCGTCTAAGCTGAAAATCAAACCCAGGCTTTCTCCTGTTTTGTCTAGAAGAACAAAATCTGCCAAGAACTGTTAGACGAGACTCCCCCAACTACGCTGACACATTCAGGCATCGCAGGGCTTTCAGCCCAGATTAAGCTGCTTCTTCCTAAAGAAACCTGACATCCTGCTGTCTAGGGGAAAACAAAGGTGGCCAGTGAACATCCACGTAACTGGGTGAGTGACAGCTGGGGCTCTGCTAGCGCCCTAAACCTTCCTCTCCTGTGGTCTGTTTCTGCAGCATTTGCAGCATTGAGGACTCAATTCTAGTTGCTTTATAGTGAGTTTTTTTATCATAAACCTCTCAATCTCTGTATTATTGGTCTTTCCTGTGGTACAGTGTGTTCAGCCCCTTCTGCAGCTGGACCCCCACCCCAAAGGGGTCAGCAGTAATGATCCTGGACATCTCCCAGCTCTTCACTGTGCTATGAAGAGGTAGCACTGTGCTCACACAGGGCACGAGGCCCATCTACGTGCAGTGCTTGCTCAGACATATCCCATAGATGGATGGTTGTGGGGTCCTCTGTGGTTATTTTAGGATTTTCTGTGGTTATTTTGGGGGTTTCTGTTTATTTTGGGGTTCTCTGTAGTTATTTTGTGGTGCTCTGGTTATTCTGGGGTTCTCTGTGTTTATTTTAGCATTCTCAATGGTTATTTTGGGGCTCTTTGTGCTTAGAGTTCTTTGTAGTTATTTTGGGTTCTCTGGTTATTTTTGGGTCCTTTGTGCTTATTTTAGGGTTCTTTCTGCTTATTTTGAGGTTTAAATATTTTAATGTGAACAGACACTTGAGGTGGAAAGGGGACTGAAGATGTCTGGAAGAGCAATATGAACTGGAGTGATATAGATTCCACGGATGGAACACTCACTGGATAAGGAGCTGGCTAGCAGGTCGCACCCCAAGAGCTGTGATCAGTGGCTCAGGGCCCTCAGTCCTCAGAAGAGGCTGCCCAGGGAGAGGGTTGACTCACCATCCCTGGCTGTGTTTCACAGTCATGGAGATCTGGAGCTCAGGGACAGGTTTTACAGTGGGTTGGGACAGCTGTGTTCAGAGTTGGACTCGATGACCTTAAAGGTCTTTTCCAACCTAAATTATTCTGTGATTCTACTCCATGAATTCCTAAACATTTCATGTGATTTTCTAATCACCACAGTCCAGCCAGCCAAGTCCCAAAAGAGATCTTGGTGATTACCTGAACACTCTCTCCCTCAGGCTTGTTACTTATCCTGGTCACTTACTGAGTGCAGTGGCTCCCTTACCTGCTCCTTTTTCACCGGGGTGCTGTGGGCTGCCACAGCCGAGAACTGCTGGAGGGTGCCCTGCTGCTCCTCGCCCAGCTGCTGCTGCTCCTGCAGCTGGGTCTCGGCCACTCCTTGCTCCGCAGGGCTCTCCTGCTGATCCTGCTCCTTGTCCTTGGACTCCGAGTCTGATCCCAACTCTGTCGTCATGGTTGGTTATCCTGGAAAAGGTGAGAAGATCTACTCAGTGTGACCTCAGGAACTGGTAAGCTGGGCTTATCAAGCAGTGAAACACGAGGAACTGAGTTTTAGTCTCAGCACATTCAGCCTTGAAACCTGTTCTACTGACCCCTGAAGATCCCAAGGAGAGGTTGCCCAGAAGAAAAGCGCAGTTCTAAACATTTCTATAACCTATGGAAGAGCCTGTTACCATAAATGATTTCTCTGTGTTACACAGAAATTATAGGGCTTATAGGATTCTTCATGGAATCACAGACTGGGTTGGATTGGAAGAGACCTTCCAAGCCCATCCAGTCCTCCTCCTGCAGAGAGCAGGGCCATCCCCATCCAAAGCAGTTTGCTCAGAGCCCCAGGGGCCAACCTGACCTGGGATGGTGTCAGGAATTTGGCTTCTCTCACCTCTCTGGGCAACCTGGCCAGGCTTTCCCCACCCTCAGCACCAACAATCTCTTCCTCCTCTCAGACTAGGACAATTCTGCAATTTTTGTTCCTCATGCCAAAGCAAACATGGCCTGAGCTCCTCAACAGCTGCTCTCCCTTATGGAATCATAGACTGGCTGGGGTTGGAAGGGACCTTAAAGATCACTCAGTCCCAGCCCCACTGCACAGGCAGGGACACCTTCACTACAGCAGGTTACTCAGGGCCCCACATAGCCAGGCCTTCAACACTGCCAGGGATGGATGGGGCAGCCACAACTGCCTTGGGCAACCTGTTCCAGCATCTCAGCACCCTCACAGCAAAAAATTGGTTTCTCATGTCCAACCCCAATCTCTCCTCTTCAAGTCTGGAACCTTTTCCCCTTGTCTTCTTGCTAGCAATCCTGTCAAAAGCCATCCTCCAGCTTTCTTGTAGCCCCCTTCCTTCAGAGATTGGAAAGCTGCTTGAAGCTTTCCACCTGGGAGCCTCCTCTTCTCCAGGCTGAACAACCCCAACTTGCTCAGTGTGTCCTGAGAGGGGAGGTGCTCCAGCCTTCTGATCATTGGGGTTGATCTCCTCTGGACACCTTCCAGGAGCTGTATGTCCTTCAGATGCTGGGGACTCCATAACTGGACCCGGTACTCCAGGTAGGGTCTCAGCAGTGCAGAGTAGAGGGGGATAATCCCCTCCATCAACCAACTGTCCCTGCTTCTTTTGCTACAGTCAAGAACAAAGGTGGCTCTCTGGGCTGCCAGTGCACACTGACAGCTCTTGTTCAACTTCTGCTCCACACCCATCCCCAAGTTCTTCTCTTCACAGCTATCCTCAATCCTTTCCCTTCCCAATCTGTATTCGTGCACAGCATTGCCTCGACCCAGGAGCACAAACAAGCTCCAGGCAACAGGTAGCTAGACCCACCTGAGGCACCAACTTCCGGGCAAAGGAACAACTGTCCTTCACCTCAGTTCACTCCTTGCTGCTCAGCTTCTTGCTGCCATTTCTAAGTCCTGGAGCATCCCAAAGCAAAGATCAATATTTCCACAGAGTCCTACAACAGACAGGACTTTCCTCCAGCATGCAAAAC
>JAOXOE010018458.1:0-23289 GCA_028565055.1 Phoeniculus purpureus
GCTGGTGCTGGGCTCTGCTCACAGGTCATCAGCGACAGCAGCAGAGGGAAGGGCTTCAGGCTCCTCCACCAGGGGAGGGTCAGACTGGCCATCAGGAAGAGGTTCTTCCTGGAGAGAGCGGTCAGGGACTGGACTGGGCTGCCCAGGGTGGTGGGGGTTGAGTCCCCATCCCTGGGTGTGTGGAACAGTCGCTGAGATGTGGTGCTGGGGCACCTGGTTTGGGGGTGACCCTGTAGAGTGGGGTTGGTGGTTGGACTCGCTGGTCCCCCCCGGAGCGGCTCCGCGATGCTCCCCGATTCCCCACCGGCTGCCGGCTGCGTTTCGCTCGACTGTCATCTAGCGGCGGGCGAGCAGAGCGAGAACACTGGTTGCCCGATCCTCGCCCCTACCTGTGAGCGTCTGGAATCGGGAGGGGCTGGAAGGGACCTCTGAAGGCTGGGGCTGGTTAGTTGGAGGAGGAGGAGGCTGAGGGGAGCCCTCATGGCCCTCCACAGCTCTCTGCAGAGATGCTGGTGCTGGGCTCTGCTCGCAGGTCAGTAGCCACAGGAGCAGAGGGAAGGGCTTCCAGCTCCACCGCCAGGGGAGGGTCAGACTGGCCACCAAGAAGAAATTCTTCCTGGAGAGAACAGTCAGGGACTGGACTGGGCTGCCCAGGGTGGGGGTTCAGTCCCCATCCCGGGTGCTTCTTAAACTGCTGGGCAGGCACCACCCTGGCGCCGGTGTGGGTTACGTGACCTTTGCCGCAGCCTTGGCCGGTGGCCGCAGGCTCAGCAGGACGGACGTGCGTGTCCAGACGTCCCCAGCGGGTGAGAGCGTCGCCACCCCCAGCGCTGGGCACCCCGGCGCTCTGCCTGGGGAGCTGTCGGACGTTAGGGGGGACCCTGTGCAGTGGGGTTGACGCTTGGGCTCGGGGGGCTTTTCCAACCCGGAAGGTTCTGTGAGCCCGTGGGTTAGACCCCTCTGCCCGTGCAGGCTGTGGCTCCTCATCTCTCCATCTCACAGCCTCTCGTCCCCTTGGTTATGCAGAGCTTCATCAAGTTTCCGGCCCCCGAGTCTCCGGGGTGCGTAAGTCGCATCGTGAATTATTGACAGCAGGAGCATCAGCAGCTCCCTGTGACACCGGGGAAACCTGAGCAGGCGATTTTCCACCCAGGAGCTGTCCTGGCTCGTGGAATCGAGCCTAGGTGGCACAGGCTGACCCACCAGCGTTGGCATCTGCGTGTTCGGTTCTGCTGTGGCTGTCGGGAGCTCCAGCTCTGCTACAGCTGGAATCCCATGCCCAGCTGAGGGCTCCCAGCTCCAGAAGGACACGGAGCTGCTGGAGAGAGCCCAGCGCAGAGATGGTGGAGGGAAGGAGGGCAGCATCTCCCTGCTGAGGACAGGCTGAGGGAGCTGAGGCTCTTCAGCTGGGAAAAAAGGAGCCTGAGGGATCCTGCTGTGGCAGGGGGATGGGACTGGCTGATCTCTCGAGGTTCCTTCCGATCCCCGATGCTCTGTCACCACAGGGGTGACCCTGGCCACGTCAGCTCCAGGAGCACAGACCAGCTCCAGGTTCGCACCTGGCCGAGCGCAGCCACTTCAGTGTCGGCTCATCAATGTTTAAGGGCAGCTCTCGGTGGTTTACGTGCAGCGCAGCGGAGCTGTGAGGTGCTGGTCAGCGTGGAGCAGCGCAGTGTTCCCCGCGGCGGCTGGTGGGGGCTGCAGCTCCAGAGGAGGTAACCTGACTCATTCCCACACCGGCTGGGCAAGAAGCACATCAATATTTAAGGTGATGCCCACCCTTACCAGGGTAACACTGCACGTGGCATCAGCTGTCTGCCTGCCTGCCAGAGGCTCAAAGGTTGCAGCTTAATCACCACGAGCCCCGGCCTCAGCCTGGTGGCCGCTGATTTTAATGGATTTGTGCTTCTGCCCTTCCCTGCAGCTTGGCCTTAAGCTCCTCCGAGCTGCTTTGTGATGCAGACTCATTGGAGTCTTGTCAGCTCAGCCTGCCGAGTTTACTGGTGGTTGTCCTTCGAGGGCTCAGGCTGGGCTTGCCAAGGGAGCCTCTGCGCTGCCATCAGCACTGGAGAGGCTGCACCTTGAGTGCTGGGGCCAGTTCTGGGCACCTCAGCACAAGGGAGACATCGAGGGGCTGGAGGGAGGGCAGAGGGGGACACCGGAGCTGGGGAAGGGCCTGGAGAATCAGTCTGGTGATGAGAGATGGGGAGAGCTGGGGCTGGTTGGTCTGAGAAAGAGGAGGCTGAGACCTCATCACTCTCTGCAACCACCTGAAAGGACCCTGCAGAGATGCTGGTGCTGGGCTCGGCAACAGCAGCAGAGGGAAGGGCTTCAAGATCCAACAGGGGAGGGTCAGACTGGACATGAGGAAGAGATTCTTCCTGGAGACACTGGTCAGGGACTGGACTGGGCTGCCCAGGGCTCCTGGGGGTCTTTTCCAACCTGAATGGACAGGATGATCTTTTGAGGTCCCTTCCAACCCCTGATGACTGGATCTAGGGGATCCTGCTGAGGCAAGGGGATGAGACTGGGGGATCTCTCGAGGTCCCTTCCAACCCCCAACGTTCTGTGATTCTGTGGCTTCAGCTGTGGCGTTTTGTTTGCCCAGGATCGTGTTGCCCCTCGATGCAGACACCCAGGGGGCTGCCCACCGCTTGTGTACCAAGTTGTGCCGCTGTCAGGTGTGACGTCCCTCGTCCAGGATCACGCCTGGTGGAGGCTGCTCAGGCCAGCGGCTCGTTGCCCATCATCTGCCCTAGTACCACAGGCACTACCTTCTCTTCCAGACTCTCCTCCTCTTCAGTCTTCAGCCTGCACTCAAGGGAAGGAGCAGCCTCCACAGCCTCGGGCAGAGGGGTTTGGCCACAACCGGTCTTTGTAAGGCCTGGATTGAATCTTCACATCGGCAGGGGTGTCTGTAAGGGTTTCCCGCTGGGGACCACCCTTTGCCCACCCTGGCGGCTGCGCTGAGGGCAGGAGCCGCTCTGGGCTCGGGGTGCGGTGCTGCCTCCCTGCTGGAAGGAGCTCGGTGCCCGGCGGGGCAGGGGAGCCCTGCGGGCACCCCCCCGTCCCCCAGCCGTGCCCTTTCCGCCGCGGGGGGAGGCGGCTGGCGGCGCTCCCGCAGCTCTGGGGCTATTAATAGGCAGCGCGGAGGCCGCCGCGCGGTTTGCGGGGCCAAGGCTGCGGTGCGGGACGGCTCGGCTCGGCGGGAGGGCGGCCACAGCCAGAAGCGGGGAGCTGCCTCCGCCCCGCGACGGGCTACGACGGGCTACGACGGGCTGCCACGGCCAAGGCGAGACGGAGGGTAAAGCGCTGCCGGGAGCGGAGCCGCCTTCGCCCTCCTGTTTCCCCGCTTCAGCGCCGCTGCGGGCTGCGGCCGGGCACAGGGGCTCGGGGGAGGTGGAAAGTGCGGGGGTCCCGCTCTCGGCTGCGGGGGTGCTGCTCTCAGCGGCAGTGCGGAGCGGAGCAGGAGGGCTCCGAGGGGAGGGTCCGTCCGTAGCCCCCGTGTTTCTGCGGGGAAGCGGCGGCACTTCTGTCGTTTCACTGTTCGGACCGACCCGGGCGTCGAGGATTTGCTGCAGAGCAAAAGCTCTCGGAGAGAAGGGAGAGGCGAATCCTGTCGTTACCCAGGTCCAGTCGCCCTCCTGCTTTGTTCAGGAAGCCCTCGCCTGGTCTCGTGGCGACGAGAGAAAGCTGCCCGCAGGGCTGCGGGTGATGCAGGAACGAGCCTTCGGGAGCAGCCCCTGAGCGGGGCTGAGCGGGGCTGAGCTGGCACCGGCGAGGGGAGGGAGGCAGCGGGTCCCCAGCGGGAACCGACTGACAACTCACCAAAGAGCGTTTGCGGGCAGCTGTCGCCTCTCTCGCCAACCCTTGGTAAGAGTTCTTCAGCTCGTCTGAGGTCAGAGCACCCTGCGAAAGGGGTCGCAGCGAGGGTCTGCGGTACTTTTGCACCGGGGGGGGCGGTGAGACACTGGGACACGGGGTCTCACTCCCAGGCGGAGTCTCCCCTGCCTGGCTGTGCTGCTCTCTGCAGCCAGGATGCGTCGTGGTGAGGCATCATCGGTCCCAGGCTGGCTGCGGGTGTTCCAGTCCCAGGAGCACGTTGCTTGGAGGTCCCTTCCAAGCCCTAGTGTTCTGTGATCAGGGAGGGTTCCCACGGGTGTTTTGGCAGGGAGGAAGCCTGGGGAGATCTGTGTTTGGAGGAGAAACGTTGAGCTGTTGCCTCGTTGGTCGTGAAGGCTGAGCCTGTGCAGGGGAGACACAAGTGAATTCGTAGCTCATCAAGGACAACAAACAGAGCCAGGGCTGGGAGCCCTGCGCTCCCGCAGCGCCCTGCTCTTGCTGCCTGCTCGGCCCCTGCGTGGGGTGATGTGGGTGCTGCAGTTGGCACCCGCCAGCCGGCGAGGGAGACAATCAGCAAACGCTTCTTTCGGGTGAGACCACAGGGTCACAGGATCCCAGATCATCAGGGGTTGGAAGGGACCTCGAGGGATCACCCAGTCCAACCCCATGCCCCAGCAGGATCCCCTAGATCCAGTCATTAGGGGTTGGAAGGGACCTCCAGAGATCACCCAGTCCAACCCCATGCCCCAGCAGGGTCCCCTAGATCCAGTCATTAGGGGTTGGAAGGGACCTCAAAAGATCACCCAGTCCAACCCCCTGCCACAGCAGGATCCCCTAGATCCAGTCATCAGGGGTTGGAAGGGACCTCGAGGGATCACCCAGTCCCATCCTGCTGCCCCAGCAGGGTCCCCTAGATCCAGTGGCACAGAAACATGGCCAGGAGGGTCTGAAACGTCTCCAGAGTGGAGGATCCCAGGACAGAGAACTGGAGGTGTGGGGTGGGGGTAGTGAGCAGGGAAGGCTGCTGCAGGTGATCTGAAGGGAACTACCAACCTTTCCCCTGTGCATGTGCCCGTGAGAAAGGAAGGGGAGGTCTGGGTGCAGCTGCAGGGGCCTCACAATGCCCGTGGCTGCTCTTTCAAAGGAGCAGCTCTGCAGCAAGCAGGGACAGCTGATAGCCTGGAGCCTGAGGAATCTGCGTGGCCTTTCCTTGGCGGCAGCCCCAAGAAATCCGTTGGCTGAGGAACAGTGTCAGTTGCCTTAAAACAGGAGGGGCTGCACGTCAGTCGTCGCATGCAGGAGTGACTGGAGGAACAAGAGCCTTTACAGAACCACTGGGGTTGGAGAAGACCCCTGGGATCATCAACTCCAACCACCAGCCCCACTCTACAAGGTCACCCCTAAACCAGAGCTCCCAGCACCACATCTCAGTGACTTTTAAACCCAGCCAGGGATGGGGACTCAGCCCCCACCACCCCGAGCAGCCCATCCCAGTCCCTGACCAGTGTCTCCAGGATGAATCTCTTCCTGATGGCCAGTCTGACCCTCCCCTGGTGGAGGAGCTGGAAGCCCTTCCCTCCGCTGCTGCTGCTGATGACCTGTGAGCAGAGCCCAGCACCAGCATCTCTGCAGGGTCCTCTCAGATGGCTGTGGAGAGCGATGAGGGTTCCCCTCAGCCTCCTCCTCCTCCAGCTGACCAGCCCCAAGCCTCTCCTCATCAGATTTACCCTCCAGGCCCCTGTGTGTGCAGGGGGCTCCGCTGGCTGTGCTGGACAGGACCCACAGGATGGGTTTGAGGCTGTGGGGTGTCGCTGCTGTGGGCTCCTGGCGCTCGGGTTCTCTTCTGTTGCTGGATGCAGTGAAAGAAACCCGAAGGCTCGAGTTAATCCCAGCTAATGCCGGCAATTCCTGGTGGCCCAGTTGCAAAGCAGACGCTGGCCTGTGGCCAGAGCCGGTCTTGGACATTCCCTTGAGTCCTCGGTGGTGCCAGGACACCGTGAACTGAACAGGATCTGGCTGTGGCTCCGGGCAGGGACCGCGATTCCTCAACAATCGCCTTCTGTCTCAGCCTCGTGAGCGGCAAATCCGCCGGGTGAGCTTGTTCTGAGAGGGCAACGTGGGCTGTAAAACCCAAGTGCTGGCTGCAAGTCCTTTGGCTTCTGCGACAGGGGCTTCCTCATGCGCTGGGCGTTAGCCACTGCGACACCCAGCTGCAGGGAGGGCTGGAAGGGGGATCTGGAGGGCTGCAGACTGCCCGGCCATGGTCCTGTGCCGCTGCATCTAGGGGGTCCTGCTGTGGCAGGGGGTGGGACTGGGGGATCTCTGAAGGTCCCTTCTCACCCCTAATGACTGGATCTAGGGGGTCCTGCTGGGGCAGGAGGATCTCTCGAGGTCCCTTCCCATCCCTAATGACTGGATCTAGGGGATCCTGCTGGGGCAGGGGGATCTCTCGAGGTCCCTTCCCATCCCTGATGTTCTGTGAGGCTGTGACCTGCAAGCGAGCCCCTGGTGATGCAGAGGCTGAGACTGCTGTGTGTGTGCTGAGCTCTGGTTAGTAGCCAGGCAGCTGCTTGTGGACCAGGCAGGTGCCCGAGCCGCAAATGGCTAGTGCTCTGAAAGCTGCGTGGGGCGCAGGACTTGCTCCTTCCTGCGTCTTCACCCTCCCACCACGGTCACTGCAGGCGATCACAGAACCTTAGGGATGGGAAGGGACCTCGAGAGCTGCCCTGGCGTCTCCAGGTGTCTCACTTTCGCCTCTGTCCCCATGGTCGTTAGAGCCGTCACCCCGATCCCGCTGCGTGAAGTCGATACCCGCAATCGATAGCCGGCGGCTGCCGCTGGCCCCGGCTCCCGTGAGCATCGCGGACGCCTGCTCAGGAGGGTGCAAAGAGGCAGCAGCGCTGCTCGTCCTCCTGCTGGTGGAGAAGCTGAGGGAGAGAGCTCGCAGCTGGAGTGACTGGTGGCACCCAACAGGGTGATGGCAGGCGGGGGAGATACCTGTGGGACTGCCTGTGGGCCAGCAGCCCTCTGCAGGTGGCCACGAGTGCGGGTCAGTGAAACTCTGCAGAGGATGCAGGAGGCTGAGGCTGGGAGCGGCTGGTGCTGAGGAGCAGCTGAAAGGTAGGGGAAGGGCAGCTGAGCCTTAGTGAGAGAGGGAAGGAGGTTGTGCTTCATCCCTGTTTGCCCACCGATGACAGGCTGGGGGGCAAGGACCTCCTCTGGGCATGGGCTGGGGGGCAAGAACCTCCTGTGGGCACGGGCTGGGGGGGGGGGTTGTGTGCCTGGAAGGTGCTTCGCAGGCTCCTGCCCCCTGCAGGAGGCAGCAGGTACCGTGCAAGGTGCTGGTGCTGCCTCTGCACCTTCAGCCGAGCTCTGAAGTGTCAGCCCAGAAGTTCTGGTCTGTAGAGACCCTTCCGAAACGCTGAGGGTTGGTACCTGTGGAAAAGTCCCGGGGTCCCCCCTGAGCTGGCCAAGTCTGCAGCGCTGAGATGGTTCTGCAGCCGATGCTGGAGTTGCCCGGTCCCTGCTCCAGTGGTGGCCTCTTCCTCCTGCAGCTGGTGCCTGCGAGCAGGAGATGCTCCAGAAGAGCAGCGTTGTGGTGGATGGGGTCCTCCTGAATGGGCCCGTGATGGACTCCAAGGCAGGACAGACGCTTGTGGAAGAGGCCTGTGAGATGATCATGGAAGAGGTGGTCCGCAAAGCCGATGACGTGACCGGGAAGGTAAAGCCTCAGCTGAGGACCTGCAAAGTGACCTGTAGGCTTCCTTCCCCCAGCACACGGCTCGGGGGGTGCCTCAGACGCGATGAAGCTGAGACCCCACCAGTTAACCAGAGGGGTCTTCTGGTGGCTCTGTACCAGGCAGTCCCGAGGGTGCTGACGGCCGCTTGTGCTCTCCCTTTGCCCTCTCCACCCTGGCTGCCCACCGCTAGGTCTGCGAGTGGAGAGCCCCCGAGGCTCTGAAGCAGATCCTGGACCTGGAGATGAGGGACACTGGGGAATCTCACCAGAAGCTCTTGCAGCTCTGCCGGGACGTCATCCGGTACAGCGTCAAAACCAGTAGGCACGAGCTTCCCAGTGTCGCTGCTGCTGGGGGTGGGGTGCGTGTGTGAGCCCAGGAGAGAGGGTGGTGGCCACAGGGTTGTGCCCAGGGCTGCGGGCGCTTGGCTGCCTCTGGTGGCTGCAGCACCCAGTGCTGGCCGACTCATGAGCCGGTGCTGCGGTGCCATCGGCGTCGGCAGGAGAACCTGGCCTGGTGAAGTCAGTCACAGCACAGCCACAGAACGTTAGGGACTGGAGGGGACCCCCAGAGACACCCAGTCCCATCCCCCTGCCACAGCAGGAGCCCCTAGATCCAGTCATTAGGGACTGGAGGGGACCCCCAGAGACACCCAGTCCCATCCCCCTGCCACAGCAGGAATCCCTAGGTCCAGCGGCACAGGAGCATGGCCAGAGAAGGAGACTCCACAACCCCCCTGGGCAGCCCCTGTCAGGGCTCTGGCACCCTCACCATGAAGAAGGTCCTTCTCACACTGATGGGGAGCCTCCTCTGCCCCAGCTCACACCCGCTGCTGCCCCTTGTCCCGTCACCGGGTGCCCCTGAGCAGCACCTGGCTCCATCCCTCTGGCACCCACCCTTCCTGCACTGGTCACCACTCAGCAGGTCCCTGAGCTCTCAGCAGAGCTTTGCCTGAGCACCTCTCAGGGCCCCTCAAGACCCCCAGAGGCTGCAGAGGATGTTCTGTTGTCGTTACCTGGTGCTGGCTTTGTGCAGCCGCTGGCTGGCCCATCCTCACCAGATCCCAGGGGCTTGTGGCGCCGCCTGCCACAGGGTCGGCCGACCCAAGGGGAGCGGAGACAGTCCAGGGGCCACCGCAGCAACAGGGCTGGTTTGTGCTTTGCCGTCGCGGGCGGTGGGTGGGGAGGACCTGGGGTGTCTCTTTCCGCTGGTCCCCACCACTGCCTGCTGCTGCTGCTGCTCTGTGCCTTCAGGCCACCCGCGGTTCTTCAACCAGCTCTACGCTGGAGCAGACTACTACTCGTTGGTGGCCCGCTTCATCACGGAAGCGCTGAACCCCAGCGTGTAAGTGGGGCTCCCCCTCCTCTGCACCGGGAACCAGCGTGCTTGTGGAGGAGCAGCTGGGAGGGGGGCACTTGGGAGTCCAGCAGTCTGGGGTGGCCAAGCGCCCTGCCCCAGTGGCCAAGCACGCAGGCCCCTTTCTTTCCAGTTCATGAGCTGGGGCTTAGGAAGAGAGGTCTCTGGTCCTCCAAGCCTTTCGACCCAGACTTCTGCTTTCGTGCAGTGAGAACGATGAGTTAGTTTGGGTCACTTGCAGAGCACTGGGGATCACCCAGTCCCATCCCCCTGGCACAGCAGGATCTCCTCAATCCAGTCATTAGGGATCAGAGGGGACCTCAAGGGATCACCCAGTCCCATCCCCCTGGCACAGCAGGATCCCCTAGATCCAGTCATTAGGGATCAGAGGGGACCCCAAGGGACCACCCAGTCCCATCCCCCTGGCACAGCAGGATACCCTCGACCCACATCAGTGAGGTTCCATCAGGCACGAAGCCCCTGGCTCAGCTCTGCTGCACCCAGAGCCCTCGCAGCTGAGGGTGGGCATCGCCCTCGGAGGCAGCGGCTGGGTGCCCCGGTCGCAGCGGTGCTGCTCGCTCTCGCACAGGTACACCTACGAGGTGTCCCCGGTGTTCCTGCTGGTGGAGGAAGCCGTCATCAAGAAAATGATCGAGTGCGTGGGCTGGGAGGACGGCGATGGGATCTTTAACCCAGGTGGGTGCTGGCCGGGTGGCTGGTGCCAGCGGGAAGCAGCTGCCGCAGGGTGCCCTGTGCTGAGGGCTCGGCGAGGTCCTGCCCTTCAGGAACAGCCCCTAGGAGCCCCTCGTGGGCTCCTGCCTGTGCTGCCGGCTCGCACAGCCTGCAGCAGGGTCTGCAGCAGGGTCTGCAGCGGCCAGCACGGAGCCGTGCGGCTCACGGGGCTCCCGTGCGGCTCTCCGCAGGCGGCTCCGTCTCCAACATGTACGCCATGAACCTGGCGAGGTACCGCCTGTTCCCTGAGGTCAAGGAGAAGGGGCTCTCGGCTCTCCCCAGGCTCGTCCTCTTCGCGTCGGAGGAGGTAAAGCCAAGGGCTTCGTGCGCCCTGCGGGCGGCTCCCCCCGCACCCCCGACGGGGCACCGCGGCGGCGCCTCGGCCCCCGAGGCAGCCCCCCAGCAGCTGCTCCTGCGCCCCTTCCAGTGCCACTACTCGGTGAAGAAGGCGGCCTCCTTCCTGGGCATCGGCACGGAGAACGTCCGCTTCATCAGGACCGACGGCAGGTGAGCGGGGCAGAGCCCGGCGCAGCCCCTCCGCGCCGCAGCCGGGCTGGGCTCAGCTGAGCGCTGCTCGACCCTTGTCCCGCAGAGGCAAGATGATGCCTGAGGAGCTGGAGACAGAGGTCCAGCGGGCCAGGAGCCAGGTGAGAGGAGCAGCGGTGCGTGACCAGGAGGGGAGAGGGTGGTGGCTACTAGTTGCCCCAGGCACAGCGCCCCGCTGCAGCGCTGAGCGCCTTTCCCCCGGGGCTCCTGTTGCCCTTGGCCCCTTTGGCTTTGACGCAGCCACCGGCGCCCAGTCGGGTCCTGTCTAGGGCTGCAGCCAGAGAGCAGGAGGTCAGGGAGACCTCGGTGACCGTCGCCGAGGAGCGTAAGGGTTGATTCCAGTTAGCCCCGCTCTTTGTGGGGTGGCTGTTCCTGGGGGCCTTAGTCTTGTCCCCACCTGGAGGCAGGCGACCTGCTGGGTGCTGCTGCCCTTGGGCGCAGGGGTAGCTGTGGGAGGGAGTCACTGGGTGCTGCAGGTGCAGGGAGCCTCTAGGTGCTGCAGGTGCAGGGAGCCTCTAGGTGCTGCAGGTGGAGGGAGCAGCGACCAGAAACCCTTTGCTCTCCTCCAAAGCCAAGGCTGCCCGTTGGGAAGGGAGGATCCCAGCTGGGAGTCCTTTGTCCATCATCCTAAGCCTTGAGCTCTGCAGAGAGACGGAGGGCGCTGAGCAGAGCGGGTGGCAGCTGTTGGCTCTGACCCTCCCGCAGGGATCGACACCCTTCCTTGTCTGCGCCACGGCCGGCACCACGGTGCTGGGAGCCTTCGATCCTCTGGCCGACATCGCCGACGTCTGCGCCAGGCACAGCCTCTGGCTCCACGTGGATGTGAGTCGAGAGGTGGCTGTTGGGGGGCCTGGTTTAGGGGTGGCCTGGTGGAGTTGGGTCGATGATCCCGGGGGTCTTCTCCAACCTGAATTCTAAGAACCACAGGACCTGGCCCCAGTATTTAGTGTGTTGGCCAAGCCCCGGTGTTGAGTCCGGGGCTGGTGTTTCAGCCCTGGTGCTGACTGCGTCTGCAAAGCTGAGGTGAGGTGGGGAGGGTCTGGTCCCTACTCTGAACCCTCAGACAGAACCTCCCCCTGCTCCCCAAGAGCTCTGCCAGGATGGGATGGGGTGAGGATGAGGAGCTCCCCCTGCTCCCCAGCAGCCCTGTTTGTCCTCGTGTCTTTCCACCCTCTACAAAGAGCTGGAGCCGACGGCTCGGCTGACTCTGCTCGCTGTCTCACCTCTGCCACCCCACAGGCTTCCTGGGGAGGCTCAGCCCTGGTGTCGAGGAAGCACCGGCGACTTCTTCATGGCATCCACAGGTCAGCCCGTGTAGCCCAGGAGCCTCTTGGGGAAGGCTGTTCCCAAGGGCAGGGAGCGATGGGATGGGGGGGTCCTGGCTTGAAGCTGGAGAAGGGCAGAGTGAGGCTGGACACGGGGCACAAGGTCTGGAACCTGAGGGTGGGGGATCCCTGGAACGGGTCACCCCCACCCGCCCTTCTCCTTTCACAACCTCTGCAGGGCCGACTCGGTGGCCTGGAATCCCCACAAGATGCTGTCGGCAGGAATCCAGTGCTGTGCCCTTCTGGTCAGGGGCAACCCCGTAAGTGCCCTCTCTCGCCTTCCGGGGCCGATGCTTGTGGGGTCGGGCGCTGCTGCCGCAGTGCAGGGGGCTGGAAACCAGCTGGTGCCCACTGCAGGGCAAGGGCTGAGAGAAGGAGACTCCACAGCCCCCCTGGGCAGCCCCTGCCAGGGCTCTGGCACCCTCACAGGCAACAAGGTCCTTCTCACACTGATGGGGAACCTCCTCTGCTGCAGCTCACACCCGCTGCCCCTTGTCCCATCACTGGGTGCCCCTGAGCAGCGCCTGGCTCCATCCCCCTTCACACACTGATCACCATCCATGGGGTCACCCCAGGCTCCTTCCTTCCGGAGAAGCCCTTGCCCCGTGGAGCTCACGAGGGGTCTCTGCAGCAGCCTCGCTCTCCACTTGTCTCCCGCAGGACCTCCTGAAGCAGTGCTACTCGGCCAAGGCCGCCTACCTGTTCCAGCAGGACAAGTTCTACGACGTCAGCTACGACACCGGGGACAAGTCCATCCAGTGCAGCCGGCGCCCCGATGCCTTCAAGTTCTGGCTGATGTGGAAAGCCCTGGGGACCTCAGGCCTGGAGGAGAGGGTCAACAGAGCGCTGGCTCTGGCCAGGTACCGCCTGGCTGCCTCGGTCGGGTCTGGTTTGTTTCGCTGACTGCGAAGGGCTGGTGCTGCTGTTGCTGCAGGTGCTAGAACAGACCACGCTGGTGCCTCCTCTCCCCCTCTCATCTGGTTGTGGGGGTGTCCAGGTGTGGCCCCCTCAGCTCCAGAAGGACCCAGAGCTGCTGGAGAGAGCCCAGTGCAGAGACACAGCTGCAATCTGGTGTCCAGATGTGCCCCCCTCAGCTCCAGAAGGACACAGAGCTGCTGGAGAGAGCCCAGCGCAGAGCCACAGAGATGATGGAGGGAGGGCAGCATCTCCCTGCTGAGGGAGCTGGAGCTCTGGAGCTTGGAGGAAAGAAGTCTGAGGAGTGAAAGAGGAGAAGCCATGGATGGGGTGTGTGTCTGAGATCTCCTCCTGCTGTTGTCCTCTCGGGTTCCCAAGCCCTCGTTTTGCGTTGCAGGTACCTAGTGGAGGAGATCAAGAAGCGAGAGGGCTTCCGGCTGCTTCTGGAGGTGAGAGACAGTGGGACTGAGCTGCTGCTGTCGCTGGGTGCAGGGAGGGCTTCGAGCTCCAGCTCGGGAGGGTCAGACTGGCCGTCAGGAAGGAATTCTCCCTGGAGAGACTGGTCAGGGACTGGGATGGGCTGCCCAGGGTGGAGGATGAGTTGAAAAGTCGCTGAGATGTGATGCTGGGGGATCTGATTGAGGGGTGACCTTGCAGAGTGGGGTTGGTGGTTGGGCTGGATGATCCCAGGGGTCTTCTCCAACCTGAGTGATCCTGTGATGTTGTAGAGCGGAGTTGATGGTTGGGCTGGATGATCCCAGGGGTCTTCTCCAACCTGAGTGATTCTGTGACCTTGTAGAGCAGGGTTGATGGTTGGACTTGATGATCCCAGGGGTCTTCTCCAACCTGAGTGATTCTGCAGACACCTTGCAGAGTGGGGTTGATGGTTGGACTTGATGATCCCAGGGGTCTTCTCCAACCTGAATGATCCTGCAGACACCTTGCAGAGTGGGGTTGGTGGTTGGACTTGCTGATCCCAGGGGTATTCTCCAACCTGAGTGACTCTGTGAGGCTCAGAACTGTGACAGGAGTCAAGAGCTCTGGGTAGAACTTGTCTCGGGGACTCCCAGTGAACCCCCCTGACAAGCCACTGTCCTTAGAGCTGCTTGAGGTCTCCCAGTTCCCTCTCAGCGCTTGTCTCCAACCAGAGAGCTCTGTGGGCTCCAAAAAGAAAGGGGGACACGGAGTGGCCTGGGGAAGGAAGGTCCCGTGGGAAGGACTAAATCCCCCCAAAGCGAAGCAGAACTCTGAGCCCCCGGAAGCCCTTTCATGGCCCGTCGGCAGCACCCCACGAGCAGCCTCTCTCGTCTCCCTCAGCCCGAGTACGCCAACGTCTGCTTCTGGTACATCCCGCCCAGCTTGAGGGAGATGGAGGAGGGCCCCGAGTTCTGGCAGAAGCTCCACCAGGTGGGCGCCGCCTTCGGGCATCGCCGCACGAGACGGGGCTGTCGGGCTGAGCCGGGTCGGTGCCCTGGAGGGCTCAGGTCGCCCGGGTGCTCAGCTGGAAGCCGTGGTGGGCAGCAGGGGCTGCAGGATCTGCAGGACCTTGCAGGTCCCTGGGCAGGTCCCTGGGAGTGACCGAACCTTGTGCAGTCCCCGGCTCCGTGCACTAGATGGGGGTCAGGAGCAGCTCGGGGTGTCTCCTCCCTTCTGCTCCCTCGTCGCAGTCACAGCAGCCGACGGGAGCCCAGGGGACCGACGGCTCCTCCTGCCGAGCTCCGCAGCCTCCTGAGGCGGAGCAGGGGCTGCAGCCTCGTTCTTAGGGCATGGGGCTGCTTCCGTCTGCTCGCAGTCTGCCTTCTCCAGAGGGTGACCTCTAGCAGGGTGTCGGGTCATCTTCCAGGAGCCCCAGAGCTGGGCGGGCTCGGGGCGCAGTTTGCCCGCAGACCTGCAGGTCTGAGCCGTGATGGGGCTGCCTGGGGCAGCCAGGCAAGAGGTGCAAGCCCCAAGCGCCCCCGAAAAGCTTCATCCCCCACAAAACCGGGTTCAGGGGTGACCTTGCAGAGGAGGGTTGCTGGCTGGACTCGATGATCCCGGGGGCGCTTGCCCAGCCTGGGTGATTCTGCAAAGCACAGACGCTGCCCAAAGCCCCTCGGGCTCCTGGTGCCACCTCCGGGTTCTCTCCCTCCAGGTGGCTCCCGTAGTTAAGGAGAGGATGATGAAGAAGGGCAGCATGATGCTGGGCTACCAGCCTCACCAGGGCAAAGTCAACTTCTTCCGCCAAGTGGTGATCAGCCCCCACGTCAGCCGCGAGGACATGGACTTCGTGCTGGACGAGATCGAGCTGCTGGCCAGGGACCTGTAGCTGTGGCCCCGCAGCACCGGGCACTGCCCGTGGCCAGTGGGCCTGGGGGGGCGGCGGCGGCAGCCTGGAGCTGTTCTGTGGAGGGGAGCGAAGGCTTTGCCACGAGGGTTGGGTCTGTGCCTCGGCAGGGTGATGCTGAGAGCTCTGTGGCTAGGACACCCCTTCGGGGGGCTGATGGTGGCCAGGTTCTGCTGGCTGCTGTTTGCAGGACCACTGCCATTTCAGAAGGGGCTTCCTCCTGCAGGATCCCCTAGACCCAGTCATTAAGGGTTGGAAGGGACCTTGAGAGATCACCCAGTCCCATCCCCTGCCACAGCAGGAGCCCCTAGATCCAGTTGCACAGGGACATGACCAGGAGGGTTTGAACCATCTCCAGAGAAGGAGACTCCACAACCCCCTGGGCAGCCCCTGCCAGGGCTCTGGCACCCTCATGGGCAAGAAGGTCCTTCTCACACTGATGTGGAACCTCCTCTGCTCCAGCTCCCACCCACTACCCCTTGTCCTGTCCCTGGGTGCCCCTGAGCAGAGCCTGGCTCCATCCTCCCGCTCGGGTCCCTTGTCCCCCGATGTTTTCTGTCCCTTCTTCCCCCCATCCCACCCAGCACTCACCTCAGCGTCTCGTAGCTGCCTGTTCTGCAGTCGCAGCTCCAACAGGTCTGTTCTGCAGCTGCTGTCGTCAATAAACCTGCGGTAAGCGGCACCCAGGCCAACAGCGGCTCCGCTCCTCTGTTCTCAGGCTGAAGCTGCAGGCAGATGACTTGCAGAAGGGGCCACTAAGTGGCCCCAGGCAGAGGGACAGGGCTGCCAGCAGAGCTCTCAGGTGTGGAACCTGCCCTGACTGTGCTTCGAGGTGGGTCAGTCTGTGCTGGACCCACGGTGCCTGTGGGGATCAGCTGGGGTGCAGATGTCCCACAGTAGGGGACCTGGGGGTCCTGATGGCCAGCGGGGTTAGGGTGCTCTGGGTGCTAGGGGAGAGCTGCAGACAGGGGGGTGCTCTAGGTGCTAGGGGAGAGCTGCAGACACAGGAGGGTGCTCTGGGTGCTAGGGGAGAGCTGCAGACACAGGAGGGTGCTCCAGGAGGGGGCAGCCCTCACCCTGGTCTGGGTGGCTCAGAGGTGGTGCTGCCCCCCGGCTCCGACACGAAGGCAGCCCTGAGCCCCAGGTATTTTATTGGCGTCAATAAACATTTGCTTTAAACAAACCCGAGTGAACCAGAGGCACCCACCGAACCCCAACGCCCCAGCCCTGGCCCGAGGCGAGGTCGGCGCTCGGGCTGCCGCAGCCTACGCGCGGTCCCCGCTCCGAGCTCTCAGCTCACGCACAGGGGGTGAGAGGCTCCTTTACAGCTGCCTCTGCCCCCTTCCCGTGTGCTGCGGGAAAGCCCCGGCCCCCGAAGCTGGGCAGAGCATCCTCTGACGCCCCCCGCCGCAGCTGCCGAGGGTCGGCCCTGGGATGCGCCGAGGAGTTTGGTGGAACTGCAGGAGCAAAAGACGGACGGAACCAGCCTCCGCTCCGGCCGCAAGCAGCAGGGTCCTGCTGGGATGAGCTGGGCTCCTGCTGCAAGAAGCAGGGTCCTGATGGAAGGAGCAGGGTCCTACTGGGATGAGCTGGGCTCCTGCTGCAAGGAGCAGGGTCCTACTGGGATGAGCTGGGCTCCTGCTGCAAGAAGCAGGGTCCTATTGGCATCTGGGCACTGCCTGAGTGAGTCACTTGAACCTGCAAACAGCCCTCAGAGGGAGGAAGATCCAGTCTCAGTCTGCCCTCTTTGAGCTCGAACCCAGTCCCCTGGTCCTGTCACCACAGTCCCCCAGAAGTCCCTCTCCAGCCTCCCTGTAGCCCCTTCAGGGACTGGAAGGCTGCTGTAAGGTCCCCCCTGAGCCTTCTCCTCTCCAGCTGAACAGCCCCAACTCCCTCAGCCTGTCCCCGGAGCAGAGGGGCTCCAGCTCTCTGAGCATCCTTGCAGCCTCCTCTGGACTCACTCCAACACCTCCAGGTCCTTCTTGTCCTGGGGACTCCAGGTGAGGTCTCACAAGAGTAGAGCAGAGGGGGAGCATCCCCTGCCCAGACCTGGACCCTTCTGCTGGTGCCTTTTGGAACAGAGAGTCTGTCTGGGGTTTGGTTCTTGCTGAGGGCAGCCCTGGCTGTGAGAGGTGCTGATGGGCCACTAGCTAGCAGAAAGTTGGGCTAGCAGAAGGTGCTGCTAACCTGCCACCGCGGCACCTTCCCTCACCTCCAGCGTCTTCCTGCCACAAGGAGACCCCCAGGCTGCTGGTTCCTACTCCTCTCTTGGAAGCTGGAGCCAGCACAGCCACGAGGCTCTCACCCAGCCTCGGGAGAACATCTGCCTCACCCAGGCTCTCACCCAGCCTCTGGAGAACATCTGCCTCACCCAGGCTCTCACCCAGCCTCTTCCTGCAGGACTGCAGCGAAGGTGAAGGGAAGGGACCCTGCAGTGCTGCCTGAGCCCAGCACATGCAGCAGATCAAACCTGGCTGCTCGGATGGGGCTGCGGGGGACGAGAGGAGGGGAACCTCTTGCAGCTGAGACACTGCGACCCGCTTGCGAGCATCGCAGATTCAAAGCAATAGACGTTATGACAACGTGTGGCTAGCTGGGGCCGGGGAAGGGCAACCTTGACCCCCGCAAGACATGCTGCAGCCAGGGCTGTGCAGCCACAGCTCCTGGGCCAGCCTGCCCTGAGCACAGCTGCTGCAGGGGTGCTGTGAGCTCTCCCCTCGGCATGCCCTGGCAGCCAGCTGCGGGTCCCTCCGGCCGCTGCAGGCGGGGGGACGCGCAGACGTGGCCGGCGAGCTCAACGCCGTCGTTACGTACAGGCAGGGATAAAGTGCACGAGGTTAGGGGCCGGGCTGCAGCTCAGCTCCCGAGCAAGCGCCGGCGCACGCAGCTCCCCCTGCGACACAGCCGGCGCCGGGGTCCCACACCTGCTCCCTGGCTTGAGTCCCCACCGGTGCAGCTCCCAGTCTGCAGCTGGAGCCTCGAACGGGGCAGTGACAGCCACGGTCCTCTGGGGAGCACTGATGGAGACGTGAGCGTGTGTCTGGGAGCGACACCCCTCTGAGCCGGGGCTCCGGGGTGGGCACTACTTGGCAGTGGTCACGGAGCCGTCCTCAGGGATCTTCTCCTCCGAGCAGCTTCTTCCAGAGAGCTTCTCGTGGTGCTGGAAGTCGCTGAAGCGCTCTGCGACGCACTGCGCCGTGAGCCGGGCCTCGGGGTCGTGGTCCCAGCACTCGATCAGGGTCTCACACACCATCTGGATGCCCTGCGGAGAGCACAGGGAGAGCAGCTGCGACAGAGCCAGGCTCTGCTCGAGTCCCCGTCACAGGCTCATAGAGGCTTTCAGGTTGGAGAAGACCCCTGGGGTGCAGCCCCTGCACGTGTGGTGCAGCCCACAGCTGCCCACGTGCAGAGATCTGACCCCGTGTGCATGGAGCTCTGACCTGATGCTGCAGGGCTCTGACCCCACGTGCACGGAGCTCTTACCTGATGATTAAGCCAGGAGCTGGGGATCTCGGGCCGCCCTCTGTCTCTCAGGACGTTGTCCTTCATGCTCTCCACGCAGGGGTGTTCTCGCACTTTGGAGCCGAATGGGGGCTCGTACTCTTTGACTTCTGCCGAGAGAAGGGGCACACAGGGGCACACTCAGCTGTGCTGCTCACGCCAGCTGCGAGAGGAGCTGCCAGTCAGCTGCTTGACCAGCTCCAAACGATCCCAGCCAGTGGGCACCTCCAAGCCTGGATCAGATGTGTTTGCTCCTCACGCTCCCTCCACACTCAGCCCTGCCACAGGGGCTCAGCCGCCGCTCCAGGCGGTGCTGTGCGAGCGGCACCATCTTCCGAGCGGTTTCTCTTCTCCTTTCTCACTGCTCCCCACAAGCAGAAGTTCCCCTTCCGCTCCTTTGTGCCCCGGCAGCTCCCCACCAGCACAAGCCCTGATGGGTTTCTGTCCCCTGCAGGAGGCTGCCAGGGCCACATGGCTCCGACACCCGGCGGTTGAGATGCTGCCGGTATCTGCTGCGCCGAGCGGAGCCGGCCACCTTCTCCCTGGAGCTGCACCGCTGGGCTCCTAAAGCCCCAGGGTGGGGGCTGAGCTCCACCGCAGGGCTGGGGCTGAGAAACACCCCCGTTACCCCAAATGACTCCCACCCTCCTGCTCCAGCCAGGCTGAGGTCTGGCTGAACCCCAACCTGGGTCACTCCCTTGTCTCAGCATCCAGATGAGACACTCAGACGTCCGTCAGTCCCAGCCCAGGTCTGGGGAGGGGAAGCTGGCGGCACTCACCCCCGACACCGTTGCAGCGGGACGTCATCTCCCAGAGCACCAGAGCCATGGAGTAGACGTCAGCCTGTTTGAAGGACTCCACGTTCTCCAGGTTCATTCGGGACTCCAGCACCTCGGGGGCCATGTACCTGGCTGTGCCGACCTGCCGGAGACACCAGCGAGAGCTTCAGCCCCTGCGGCCATCACAGGCTCCCAGCACGTCAGCCATGGGAAGGGACCTCCAGAGACCACCCAGTCCAATCCCTCTGCCACAGCAGGATCCCCTAGATCCAGTCATCAGGGGTGGGAAGGGACCTCCAGAGATCACCCAGTCCCATCCCCCTGGCACAGGTGAGGGGGACTGCACTGGATGATCTCTCAAGGTCCCTTCCAGGGCAGCAGGAGAAGCTCTGTGGCCACAAGAGGTGATGCTGGAGCAGCACCAGCTCCCCCCAGCACAAGGGCAGCAGCAGCAGGAGCAGCTCTGTGGCCACAAGAGGTGATGCTGGAGCAGCACCAGCTCCCCCCAGCACAAGGGCAGCAGCAGCAGCAGCTCTGTGGCCACAAGAAAAGACCCCCCAGGTCCCGTCACACCACCTGCCCCAAGCTGTGCCCTCACCTGCCCGCTGTTGGCCAGGTCATCCACAGAGAGCGCCGGGTCCAGCCTCAGGGACAAGCCGAAGTCGCAGAGGCAGCAGGTCAGGTCGTTCTTGACCAGGATGTTGGAGCTCTTGAGGTCCCGGTGCACGATGGGCGTCTTGGGGCGCCCGCACGGGGTGTGGTCGCTGTGCAGATGGGCGATGCCTCGGGCCAGGGAGCCGCCCAGCTTCCAGAGGTCCTCCCAGCTGATGATGTGCCGCGTGAGGTACTCCTGCAGGTTGCCCCTGGCGTGGAAGGCTGTGATGAGCCAGTACTGCTTGCCCAGGTCTGTCTTGCGCTCCTCAGCCGTCAAGAACTGGAGGATGTTCTCGTGCTTGAGGTTCACGTCCGAGAAGATGTCCTTCTCGGTCTTCCAGGAGGCATCTTCCTCGTAGGGGAAGATCTTGACGGCCACCGTCTCGTACTGCTCCGACGTGTTCTGCTTGAGCTTGGCCTTGTAGACCTCGGCGAACCTCCCCTTGCCGACGATGACGTCCAGCTCGATGGGCAGCAGCTCCGTGTTGTGGTTGATGTTGTTGGCGCAGGTGGAGCTGATGTCCGAGCGGTCGTCGTCCAGCATGATGGCGCAGACGTCGCTGCAGTCCTTGTGCTTCCTGGGCTTGACGCTCTTCTCCCAGGCCTTGCTGAGCTTCCTCTTCTTGTGGGTGCGGTAGCTGTAGAAGACGACGATCACCGCCAGCGAGATCACCAGCAGCGGCACGAGGCTGATGATGGTCACCTTGGAGATCTCGTCCTTCTCCTCGGGCTTGTGGGGCTCATCTGGGAGGAGGAGAAGGCGGCGGCCACACGTGAGCTGGGGCCAGGGCTCCGAGCACAGGGGCCGTCGGCAACGGTGACCCTTCCCCAGGGAGCAACACGGGACCATCTCGGCCGGCGGCAAGGACCAAAGAGTGTCGCCGCCTCCTCACCCACCACAGCTGCTGCTCCCACAAGGACCTCCAAAGACCATCCAACTCCAATCCCCCTGCCCCAGCAGGATCCCCTAGATCCAGTCATTAGGGGTTGGAAGGGACCTCCAAAGACCATCCAAGTCCAATCCCCCTGCCACAGCAGCATCCTCTAGATCCAGTCACACAGGAACACGGCCAGGAGGCTTCAAAACATCTCCAGAGAAGGAGACTCCCCACCCTGGGCAGCCCCTGCCAGTGCTCTGGCACCCTCATTGGGAAGAGGTTCCTTCTCATAACATTCCTGGCAGGCTGAGGGACACCAGTAAACCCCAAACACTACAAGGAGACACCCCCTTCCTGTTCCCCTGCTGCTCCAGAGCTGGGCAAAGAGCCCCGTGGAGCAGAGGCTCCGGTGGAACCCCGAACCTCTCTCTTTAATGCGATCACCGCAGGCTGGGAGTTTGAAAGGGCAATTAATTAGCCGAAGCAGCGGCGCTCGGCCCCATCAAACTCTTTAGCACTTAACAAGCGAGGAAACAGCTGTCGATAAAAGATGTTTTGGTAATACCAAGGTAGCAAATCAATAGGAGCAGCCCACTTGTTGCTCTTTTTTTTTACTCCTGGAGACGTGTTCCGACGAGCTGGGTCCCCGGGGGAAGGCGGCTGCTTCGTTATTTAAAGGCAGAGCCTCTCTAATTGATGCTAATCCTCGCTAGCCAAGATTTATTTGCCCGTGTGGAGCTCCCAGCTGCCCCCTCCAAGTGGGAGAGTGACGCAGAAGCCCCACCGCTGCCGCTCGGGGTGACCCCGCTCCGGGGATACGAAGATGCTGCCTTGGGATGGGCTGAACCGTGAGAGGCAAAGGGAGGGTGGGAGCCAGCGCAGCTGCCCGCAGCTCCCCTCTTGCCCAAGCAATTGGTTTTTAATGGGAGGATGCTCCTGGGAGACTGTTTGGCTCCTGCACCTGCTGCCAGCACTGTCCTGCGCCGCGGGGTACACTGGCACCTCAAGCCAGCAGCAGAACACAGCTCTTTGGAGGTCCCTTCCAACCCCTAATGACTGGATCTGGGGGATCCTGCTGGGGCAGAGGGACTGGGTGATCTCTGGAGGTCCCTTCCAACCCCTAATGACTGGATCTAGGGCATCCTGCTGGGGCAGAGGGACTGGGTGATCTCTGGAGGTCCCTTCCAACCCCTAATGACTGGATCTAGGGGATCCTGCTGGGGCAGAGGGATGGGACTGGGTGATCTTTGGAGGTCCCTTCCAACCCCTAATGACTGGATCTAGGGGATCCTGCTGTGGCAGAGGGATAGGACTGGGTGATCTTTGGAGGTCCACCCATCAGCCAGCTCTTGCCATGAGCCACAGGGAGGTTTATGGAGGCAACGAGCCAGAAGTACCTGACACTTCCCAGTGCGGATGTCGTAGAGGGCCACCGAGCCGTGGCGAGCTCCCACGGCGATCCTGTGGCTGCGCTCGTAGTAGCTGACCATGTAGAACCTGGGCAGAGCAGCACAGTGAGGGTCAGGTGAGGGCAAATCCATCTCCTGCTGGTCACCTCTAGGTTACTCAGCGAAGGAAGAGCTCACCTGCAGATAGCTGGGAAGCACTCCTGGAGGCCCTTCTTCTTCACCTGCGATCCCTCCAGGCAGTACATGATGATGTCCATCACCTTGGGAAGACACCTCAGCGTCACCGATGCACCTCGTGCCTCCCACTACGGCAGAACCGGCAGCCTCTTACCTCCACCAGCAGATCGACGACGTCGGTGGGCATCTTCTCGATGAGGATCTCGATGACTCGGAGGATCTCTCCCTTAGCCCGGGCCAGGGTGCTGGTGTGGATGTTCTGCTGGGACTGCGTGTTGGCGGCGAGGGCCGTGTGCCTGTGCACCTCCTTGGCGATGGTGGTGATGAAGGCTGGCGGCCTGGCCGTGGCGATGAGGGACAGCGCGTGTCGCGCCGAGCGGGCCGAGTCGGCGGCGGGGCTCAGGGGTAGCCCCGTTGTGATGCTAAATGGGGAGGTAGACAAAGAGGTCATAAAGAAAGAGAGGGTGAAGAGATTAGAAGCAGCGTGGGGAAAGGGTCTTGTTAACACATTAGCTCCACGAGGCCGGCCGGGCTCCCGATGGCTTCCTGGAGACCGATGCTCGTGGCAATTCCCCCTCCCTCAGCTGAGCAGTGGGTACAGGGGAGGAAAGAGAGAAGCTTCCTGAAGGACCAACATCCCCCAGACCTCCTTGGTTTGATTCTCCTGGCTGCAAGACTCAGCTGCAGCAGCATGAGGAGGTGAGAGACAGCCCTGTACCTTCTGCTTGGTGCATCTGCAGAGCTCTTGAGCAGCAACTCACTAGCATCCAGTCCCATCCCTCTCCCACAACAGGATCCCCTAGATCCAGTCATTAGGGGTTGGAAGGGACCTCCAGAGATCATCTAGTCCCATCCCTCTGCCACAGCAGCATCCCCTAAATCCAGTCATTAGGGGTTGGAAGGGACCTCCAAGGATCATCCAGTCCCATCCCTCTGCCACAGCAGGATCCCCTAGATCCAGTCATTAGGGGTTGGAAGGGACCTCCAAGGATCATCCAGTCCCATCCCTCTACCAGAACAGGATCCCCTAGATCCAGTCATTAGGGGTTGGAAGGGACCTCCAAAGATCATCCAGTCCCATCCCTCTGCCACAGCAGGATCCCCTAGATCCAGT
>JAOXOE010018479.1:0-23284 GCA_028565055.1 Phoeniculus purpureus
TGAGGAAAGGCTGAGGGAGCTGGGGCTCTTGAGCTTGGAAAAAAGGAGCCTGAGGGGTGACCCCATGAATGTTGATAAATATGGAAAGGGTGAGTGTCAGGAGGATGGAGCCAGGCTCTGCTCAGTGGCACCCAGTGATAGGACAAGGGGCAGTGTGTCTGAGCTGGACCAGAGGAGGTTTTACATCAATCTGAGAAGGAACTTCTTCCCAGTGAGGGTGACAGAGCACTGGAAGAGGCTGCCCAGGGGGGTTATGGAGTCTCCTTCTTTGGAGACATTTAAAACCTGCCTGATCATGTTCCTGTGCAACTTGGTCTAGATGGTCCTGCTGTGGTAGGGGGATTGGACTAGATGGTCTTTCGAGGTCCCTTCCAATCCCTAAATGTTCTGTGATTCTGTAAAGCTCTTTTCCAACCTAAACAATTCTATGATTTTATGAAGACAGTTGAACAGAAGCACGCTATAATTATCTTATAAAATCCTGTGATGATCTTATTTGCTAACCTTCATTTGCTGAATGTTGTAGCAGATTAAAAGCAGCACTCCAGAAGTTTGAAAAGTCTATTCATTACCTATTCAAGTGCAATCTTTTTTTCTCCCTGCATGTAAGATTTTCCTTGTGCCTCACAAAGCAGCAGCAAGGTTGTAGATGTTTTTTAGAAGAAGAACACTACTACAGGGCTTTGCAGAGAAAAAACATCGCTAGTAACTTGATTGACTTAATAACCAGCTATAAAATACGTGTTCAATGCCTGCACAAGTGAAATGTGCTAACAACTTCTACAAGGACTATGTTCTGTGGGCTTCAGGAATTTTGTTAAACTTCTGTATGTTCTATGTTTGTCCTAATCCCTTATCCAACAAACTTCCTGTCAACATTTCTGTTGACGTCAGCAGCAAGCGATGAGAACAAATTGGGAATGCTGGTGATTTGTGTATCGTTAAATTGGCAGCTTTAAAAAACATATGGGGTTGGAACAGTATTTAACTTCCTGGGTTTTCCCCTCACAATCATATTTGATGCATAATCTAATGACTACAAGTAACCTACAAAAGGGGTTTATTGTATTTCAAGGATCAGCTTTGCTGTCACTTTGATTTTCAAGGTCAAAACTTTTTGGTAGAAAAGCAGAACTGGAAAGCTGTGCTGCTGCCTTTAGGACACAAAGTCTGTGTTCTGTCTGTTGACAGAATCCCAGAATGATTGAGGCAGGAAAAGCCCTCTGAGCTCATCCAGACCACACCAGGACCTAACATCACCCAATAAACCACACCAGGGCACTAAGTGCCACAGCCAGGCTGACCTTCAACACCTCCAAGGATGGGGACTCCACCACTGCCCTGGGCAGTCCAGTCCAGGCTCTGATCACTCTTTCCCTGAGGAAGGGCTTCCTAACATCCAACCTAACCCTCCCCTGATGCAGCTTCAGGCCCTGCCCTCTTGACCTGGCGCTGGTTGCCTAGGAGAAGAGCCTGACCCCTACTTGACTACAACTTTCCTGGTTGTAGAATGGAAGAATGTGCCATGTGTATGCATCCTTCCATGTCCCAGTGAACACCTTTAAATGTCTAAAGGTGTTTAGACCCCTACCTCCAGAGATGAGAATTTTTCTCCATATGTTTCCTTTCTTTGCACTTCATTCAGGTGCTGCTCACTTTCGCCTCTACCTTCCAAAACACACACAAAGTATCCGTAAGCTTTTGGCTGTGTAGCTAAGGCCACGACGAAATGGAGCAATACTTTTAAAACATGAAATTTTTTAAAATGGCCTAAGTTAAAACATATTATTTTCCTTTGAACCCTTTGGCAACGGCCCAGCATTCAAAGGGGCTATTTGGAATGGCATTGGGCACACAGGGCTGGTTATCACATCGACACTCTCATCCGCGATCAGTCACTCACGGGCGAGCGCTCACTCCAACAAATATAGAGAGTGTACGATGGACTCCACTGATTTCATTCCTAGAAAAATAAACTTGCTAGATCTTTGTTTTCATTTGTGTGTTGGGCTTGGGGTTTTTTTTCTCCCCAGCTCTTTTTTGTCCCGTATGATCTCCAAGACGTCCATGCGCATGGGAGGTGTATGCTCCTGCTGCTTTCCAGCAAGGCTTCCCGCTGGCCTGGCCAGCAGTCATGAGCCAGAGGAACAATGGTCACATTATAACACACGAGATTTTGTTGCATGGAGGGTTTTCTCCAGTATAAAAGCGCCGTTAGAGCTGTTTGTTACATAGGCTGCCTCATCAAACGCCTCCTTCAGTCTCTGCAAGCTGCTTTAATTTTAACCAGTTATTTGGAGTCCCGGGGGGACTCGGAATGCCGGACAAATCCTATTGTTTTCTGCGCTTCTACTACATGAGTGACGCTCCCTATCCTTGGAAAATGAACTGCAAATTGAAAGAGTTCTGCAGATTAATCACCCGATTCCGCCTGATGTTTTACCACGGGGTGAGCTCACCCTTCAAATAATGAACAAATTACCCTAAGCAAGCCATAAAATCCCTCCAAACGTCACAATGGCCATCAAAATCCTTCCAGTTCAGACACCCATGACTCCCATGTTAATGGATTTCAAACTTTATTTAATACTAGGCTGTTCTTTTCCTGCCCCTCTCCTCTTTTCTCCTTTTCTGTGTTGTCCTTTCCACCTCTCCCAATTCTTCTTTCTGTTCCCAGAGGGGTGTGGGACCAAACGCCTCTTTATTTTTCTTCACCTAATTTAGGTTTGATCACCACGTAGAAAAAGAGAGCAAAAAATGCAAGCGTTTAAATGTCTGTTTTCCTTAAATTAGTTAAAGTGCTCAGAGGGCCAGAGCTGACTTCAAATTACTTCCTCTCCCTCCGCGTCCAAGTGGAACAGACTCAATGGATCATGATTAAGACAAACTACTGACGTTTATTAAACTCCTCTCTGTCTTTCTGAGGAGATGTCGATATGGGAGCTGCTCCACGTTTTGGCAGTTTCATCTTGCTGAGGTTCGTGCCAGTATTTCCCCTCAGTTTGAGTCCAGATGGGTTCACACCCCTACATTTAACTCTTGTTTTCAGGACCGAGCAAACTTTAAATGGCAACTGAAATTTAAGGAGAATGACCTGTATGTGGGAGATGTGAAACCACTGAGGTCTGAAGCCTGAGTTGCCCTCAGGTTTGTTTGAAATTTAGGCCAACGTTACGATTTGAAGCCACGAAGCTCACCCGTCTCTTGTCAGATTGACCCAAGTTTCGACTATAATCCAGGTCCATTTTCTTTGCAAGTATCTCAGATATTGCCTCTGGCCACACTAGAGCCTAAACCCTTTCTTTAGCACCGTGACAGAACAATTCAAGGGCCTTGGTTCCTAGACATCAAAGGAACAGTGCTGAGGGGAGGTTGCTGTCAGCTTCCTCTCAAAAATTACTAAATGAAATGGCAAGTAGAACTAGGGACGTTGTTCTCCCCCTGTACTGGGCAGCACTGGTGAGGCCTCACCTGGAGTACTGGGGCCCCCTCACTTCAAGAAAGAGATTGAAGGGCTGAAGCAGGTCCAGAGGAACAGCGAGGCTGGAGAAGGGACTGGAGGGAAAGGCTGGTGGGGAGAGGCTGAACGAGCTGGGGGTGTTGAGCCTGGAGGAGACTCAGGGGGGACCTTCTCCTTCTCTACAACTCCCTGAAGGGAGGTTGTAGTCAGGTGAGTGTCAGGGTCTTCTCCCAGGCAACCAGCGCCAGGATGAGAGGGCAGGGGCTGAAGCTGCACCAGGGGAGGGTTAGGTTGGATGTTAAGAAGCCCTTCCTCATGGAAAGGGAATGGACTGCCCAGGGCAGTGGTGGAGTCCCTAACCCTGGAGGTGTTTTAGAAAAGACTAGACATGGCACTCAGTGCCCTGGTCTAGGTGATTGTGCTGACGTTAGGTCATGGGCTGGGCTTGGTTATCTTAGGGGGCTTTTCCAGCCTCAATAATTCTGTGATTCTGTGAAAACCCAGCCCAACCCAGGCCATTTTAACTGGGACAACAGGCTTAAGCCATGCTGAAAGAAAAACCATGAGATGGGTGTTTTTCCTCCAGCTTGGTGTTTGAACAATTAGTTGACTCATTTGGAATGAAAAGTGAATCAGGAAAATACATATTGAATTTACAGTTGTTCTTAATGAGAACAAATCTCATTGTCAAGAACAATGCGGTGTCCTTTGACTTTCCCAAGTTAGGCTTAAGCCAGGTTTGTACGCATGACCTCCTTCTTTCTCCACCGTAACTAAGTGGACAGGGGAAGGACTAACCACTTCCCTCAAGCCACAGATCCTGACCTAGAAAACTGTATGACTCTAAAAAAGAAATGATGGATAAAACCAGCTCCTTTTATTCTAGCAAAGAATTCTCATAGATCTCTGCCCAATTGGTACTTGTAACTGGAACCCTGCAGATGAAGTTCGTGTTGCCTCATCTCCACTCCCAGGTCACAGCGTCATTTACTTTGTCTGTGCCTCAGTCCTTAGCTACCAGTTCATAGAATCATAGAATCATTAGGGATTCTAAGGGATCTCAAAAGACCATCTAGTCCAATCCCCCTGCCACAGCAGGATCACCCAGACCAAGTCACACAGGAACATATCCAGGTGGGTTTAAAACGTCTCCAGAGAAGGAGACTCCACAACACCCCTGGGCAACCTGTTCCAGTTCAGGACAGTCAAGCTTCCCAAGGGTGCATGATCAGCAGACACTAAAAAACTCATGTTCCTCTAGAGGAGCAGAGTCCTACACAATACATCAGAGGGAGAAGGTTGAACCATTAGGAGAAACACAGAATACCTCACTGTTCTCCTCACTAGTCCGATCACATGCAAGAGAGAGGAGAAAGTGGGTTCCCCCATCTCCGATTGCCTCGTACATCCACCTCCCACCACACATACTGCAGCCACCTATCCTGTATCTGTCCTAGAATATCTTGAAGGAAATATATTTGCTGTCAGTCAAACGAAGCCAAAGCTAGAAGCCTGAAAATACAGGAATTTTTGTTGGATACTTGAAAAATAAGTATTTTTGTTGGGTGCTTAGATAATACCCAGGGCATCAGAAAGAAGTTCTTTACTGAGAGGGTGGTTAGATACTGGAATGGATTGCCCAGGGAGGTGGTGGTATCGCCATCCCTGGAGTTATTAAAGGAATGAGTGGACGCGACGCTTAGGGGTATGGTCTAGCAGCTAGCTAATAGGATAAAGGTTGGACTCAATGACCCTGGAGGTCTTTTCCAGCCATGATGATTCTGTGATTCTGTGAGTGAATGAAGTGTGAGACTCCACAGGCCAGGCACGCTGACGTTTTCTTATGCAGCTGCTTCTATGTGACTGTTTGGCCATGCCTCTGATTTCCCAGTTACCTGTGCAGCTTCTGAAGTGAAAAGAGGGCCATGGATACCTGGAAGATGGCTACGGTTAGCGGCTGAAGTGCTGTTCAACAGCTGCTCTAAGACTGCCTGCTGTGAGTGATTTAGGGCTGGAGAAACATCTTATGAGGAGTGATTGAAGGAGCTGAGATTGTTTAGTTTGAAGAGGAGAAGGCTGAGAGGAGACCTCATGGCTCTCTACAACTACCTGAAAGGACATTGTGGAGAGGTTGGTGCTGGTCTCTTCTCACGGGTCATGAGCGATAGGACAAGTGGGGAGCACCCTAAGCAGCACCAGGGGAGGGTTAGTCTGGACATTAGGAAAATCTTTTCACAGAAAGAGCAGTCAGACACTGGAACAGGCTGCCCAGGGAACAGGGGGTTGAGTCACCATGCCCAGATGTGTTTAAAGGTTGCTTAGATGTGGTCGTCGGTCATGGTCTAGCCGATGTGGTGGTGTAAGGCTGGACTGGGTGATCTCAGAGGTCTTTTCCAGTCTCAATTTTGTGATTCATGCTAAAGCTAGTGAACATTTACTGGACTGACTGGCTCCAGAGAACACACTGGGAGGTACTGCAGCTACGGAGCTTAAGGACATGGTTTAGCAGAGGCCTTGGTACAGTTTAGCTGATGGTTGGACTCGACAATCTTAAAGGTCTTTTCCAACCTAAACGACGCTATGATTCTAGTAAAGGTTTTTAAGACCTGGGGGTGAGATAATGGCTCTGCTAAGTCAATGGCAAATTTCCCAGTGCATTTTTGAGGGCAGGTCTCCACACCTTCAGTTTTCCGCAGAACGTTCAGACCTGCTCATGTAAGATTTGAACAGCACTTAAACTGAAACAAGATCTGCCTGTGGCAGCTTTAATGCACATGACACCAGAGTATCTTGCTGCCTGATTTTGACTCTTACATAGTTTGTGGCCAGATAATCTGCAACCACTACATTCTGCATTCCTTTTGGGTTTGACGCTCTCTGGAACTCTGCTAAGTCCACGGAACAGGATGCTCTGGGCCCGAGGTAGAGTCCATGTTGTATTTGCCTGTGCTTTGTGCTGATCAGAGCTCAGCACATCTCCCTGATCAGTCCTTCTGTTGTTGTGCAAGTTGACTTTGTGCCATCAGGGAGCCACAGAAGAGCTCTGAAAACTGTGATCTCATGAGAGGCTGAATAGGTACCAGGATGAGGAGGCTTCAGACACCAGACCAACTATCATAATTCTCCAGAGCTCTACTGCTTTTCTTTTTTCTTTCTTTGCAAGGTTGAAAACAGACTTGGTCCAAAAGCACATCTGCAGCTCCAGCTACACATCAGCCATGTTTACATGGAGCAGCTGTACAGTTCTCAAAGCCCTTTTTGGTTTCAGGTAGATTTCGTGTGTATCTGCATCATTTTGTACAAAGTCCAAGCAATTTTCTAGCACTGACAGCAATTTTGTGCCTAGGCCACAAGCACAGGGGTCCTTCTCAGCATGTCCTTCAAGGAGTTAGGCATGACTTTTGAGTTCACATAAAATTAACTCCTTTTCCTCCTATTCTACAATGTTAAGGTGAGCTCTTGGAGCACACAAGTGAATGCACAGTATGAGAAACTGGTATGACTTCTGCTGACAACTTGGCTAGTTTGTGTAGGCAAGCATAGTTGTTGCCAACAGTTGTCCTGTGTGCCTCAGCCAGTCCACTCTCATACCCTTCATACATTTTCTAGGACATGCACATGGAAAAGAAGAGAAAGAGGCTCAGAAGAAAAAAGCTTAAGACAGCTCAGGGGTGAGTAGTCACTTATTTATTCTACTTACATGAGGACACGTTTACCATGATCAGTGGATGGCCCAGCCTCAAATCACGGCACTACAGTGCTGATGAACCTGTCCAAGTGGCCTAAACACAGCCAAGAGCTCCAGCCTTTATCTCTTGGCTGTCTAAGGGAAGGAAGTGATCAAAAAACAAGACAAAGCAGACCTGGGTCCGATTCCTTGTTCTGTTAGTAAGCCCAACCCTTAGAATAAATCCTCAACTGTGTAAAAGGTCACCTCTCACTCCTGTCTTGTGGCACAGCAGTGTCTGGCGTCCTGAGGCCGCGTGACCGCTTGCTGTCTGAGAAGTCTGACTTCTAAACAGTGTGATGTGGTTTGTTCCATTTTTATAACCCAGAATGTTAGAGGCTCATCCTCACCCTGTGTATTGCTTGACCTTTCCTTGCTCCCCAAACCTCCAGAGGTGCTCTGCACAGTGATGGTCAACAGGCTGAGAGAGCTGGGTCTCTTGAGCTTGGGAGAAAGGAGACTGAGGGGTGACCCCATGAATGTTGACAAATATGTAAAGGGTGGGTGTCAGGAGGACGGAGCCAGGCTCTGCTCAGGGACATCTAATGATAGGACAAGGGGCAGCAGGTGTCAGCTGAAACAGAGGAGGTTCCACATCAGTCTAAGAAGGAACTTCTTCCCAGTGAGGGTGACAGAGCCCTGGAAGGGGGTGCCCAGGGGGTTATGGAGTCTCCTTCTCTGGAGACATTTAAAACCCGCCTGGCCATGTTCCTGTGCCACTGGATCTAGGGGATCCTGCTCTGGCAGGGGGATTGATTGGACTGGATGATCTTTCAAGGTCCCTTCCAATCCCTAATGTTCTGTGGTTCTGTGATTTGAAAACACGTCATCTCCATCTCCCACATAAAGCAGCCGCACTTCAGGCTCAGGAGCAAAACCTTTATTTTCCCTTAAATTTCAGCCCCAAAATTAATCATCTCCAGCCTCCAGCCTCGCTTCCAGGATATCACAGAACTGTCCAGAAGCAAATTCAGCATTTTCTTCTTTTTTGCCTTCTTAGTGGAGCATTAATCTATGACTTTTGTGATTTAATAACACACTTAAAGTAGTTTTCTTGGCTAAAATCTGATGCATAGTGCGGGTGACCTCCAATGCTCTTCCTTTCTCCGAACTAAAGGCCTTAATCATCGTCTAATATCTACAGAGGGGCCACTCGAAAGGATGAAATCCAACACAAATAAATGACATTTGGTGATGAGGTCAACTTTCAATTTAAGATTTATTTTACCCAGACGCCTGAAATGAGTGGCCAGGCTGCATTTCAGGGTTTAAAGAAAACTGACTGGGTATTTAGCAGTGAATTGAGGGAGCGTTGCAGCTCCTGTACAACTGTCTGTTTGTAGGGAGGCCACTCTGAAAACTCTTCAGGCCTTATGATGTTGTCTTTCACGCTGAATATTTTAAGGCTGGGAAAACGGGTATGTAATAAGTAATAGGTTACCATAAACAGCACACAAGCCACACAGGCGTATTTGGATTCTGCAAGATGTTGGATCTACGCAGGTCACTTACCTGCTCCTACTAACATCAGACGTGGCCACTATTGGTGGGTTCCCACTCAATCTATGCTGAAGTTAACTCATTCATTTACCATGAAGACAACATCTATTATGTGGTTGGAAATCCTCTTCCCCCACACCCTTACATGACACACACCTAAATAACATTCAGCTGACCTGAAGATCTATACTGAGCGTAAAACCAAGTGACCGCCCAGCTGTGTCAGTCAGAACAGATTTATGTAGTAACTGAGGAGTTTAGTCTTCATGTTGCCTTTGCACTTCTTGTTCATCAACCCTGTATCAGAAATCCTAGTGAGATATAGTTTAGCCCCTGCTACTTACAGTGCGTTTATCCTCTGTAACTCGGTTGACTTCAGTGCACAGGAAAATACTCCAGTTAAGTTCACGTTGCTTTATTTCCAGTCCCTGCTCTACATGTTTCCTTCCAAACCATCAGTGAAATGCTTCTAAAGAATAACAAACAAACAAACCAACCCCCAACAAGCCGCAGCTTTGCATCTAAATGCTAAATGTATCGGGGTCTATGACATAGACTGGATAATTACCGGTTCATGGGCAACACCCCCATGCACATCCAGCTTCTCACTGCAGTCCTACATTAGAACCTGAGAACATTGTTCTCATCCCTAGATGTGTTTAAAGATCATTTGGATGTGGTGTTGAGGGATCTGGTTTAAGGCTGAACTTTGCAGAGTAGGGTTGATGGTTGGACTTGATGATCCCAAGGATCTTTTTTAACCAGAATGGTTCTGTGATTCTCAGGTAACTGGGATGCTGCATCCTCAAAACCGGCACATTTAAGCATTGAAATGTCCTTGGGACACTGCTCACACAGAACTGTCCTTCACTCTGCACTAGGGAGGCCTCCCCTCATGTACTGGGAGGCAGTGCTGGGCCCTTCACTTCAAGAAAGAGATTGAGAGGCTGGAGCAGATCCAGAGGAGCAACGAGGCTGGGGAAGGGACTGCAGGGGAAGTCTGAAAGTCTGATGGGGAAAGGCTGAGAAAGCTGGGAGGTGTTTAGCCTGGAGAAGAGAAGACTCAGGGGGGAACCTTCTTCCTCTCTCTAGCTCTTCTCCCAGGCAACCAGTGCCAGGATGAGAGGGCAGAGCCTGAAGCTGCACCAGGGGAGGGTTAAGTTGGATGTTAGGAAGCCCCTCCTCACGGAAAGGGTGATCAGAGCCTAGAATGGACTGCCCAAGGCAGTGGTGGAGTCCCCATCCCTGGAGGTGTTGAAGGACAGCCTGGTTGTAGCCGTTAGTGCCCTGGTCTGGCCACTGTGGTGATGTCAGGTCCTGGTCTGGTCTGGATGAGCTCAGAGGGCTTTTCCAGCCTCAATCATTCTGGGGTTCTGTATGAAATGATGTTAAGAGCACTGGGACTTCTCATCTAGCTCTCCATAAGGCAGCAATAGGAGCTGTTCTCACGAGAAAGCCCTGCTGGAGCAGGGTAGCAGTTTATACACAGGACGTGAGGACACTCTCCATTTTCTAAACAAAGGTGGCGGAACAATAGCAGCCCAAGTCAAGCACTCTGCACATGGGAAATGCCAGAAGGGAGATTCTCTGTATAACTTCAGTCCCCCGTGTGCTTTGCTGGTCCTACTGGTGACTGGGTTATTTTTGTTTCTCCTCGGCCGTCACTGAATCACAGGAACTCGGCCAGATCAGCAAACAGTTGGTTAGTATTCCATTGCATTGACTTTGTTTAACGTTGTGTGACCCCCACCACCTGTAATTCTATTTAAAGACAGTTAAGAAACACTTCCCCAGAATTTATAGGGTGGTGCTAGCCACTGCTTCACAGAGCATTTGCTTCCACAGGGCCCGTTATTAACAATGTGATCTACAGCAGATCAGAACTTCACCTCTGACATTGCGAAGGGTCAAAATACAACTGAAGGGGATGAGAGCAAACGGTAGTAAGACACCGGCAGTAAACCCATCCGACAAATTTCTGGTGGTTTTACAAGGACAGCATTAACACATTAAGTTGTTGTTACCCAATTCGGTGACTTTTATTGTGTCATCAAAGAGAAAACTGATACTGAATGACATGTGCATGTGAACCAGTGAGAGGATGGAGACGACATCAGCAGAGCAGAAAAGAGCCACCACCCAAAGCATGAATTCACCAGGGCAGCAGAGACTTTCGGAAGCACAAAGTGTTATGATTTTATCTCATTAATGTCTATAAATATGTGAAGGATGGGTGTAAGGAGGATGGAGCCAGGCTCTTCTCAGTGTCTTCTAATGATAGGACAAGGGGCAATGGGTGTGAGCTGGAACAGAGGAGGTTCCACATCGATATGAGAAGGAACTTCCACACAGTGAGGGTGACAGAGCCCTGGAAGGGACTGCCCAGGGGGTTGTGGAGTCTCCTTCTCTGGAGACATATAAAACCCACCTGTACATGTTCCTGTGTGACTTGATCTAGGTGATCCTGCTGTGGCAGGAGGATTGGACTGGATGATCTTTCGAGATCCTTTCCAATCCCTAATGTTCTGTGATATGGGGGAAGATAATTAATGGATAATAATTAGTAAGAAGTTATTAGTCTTTTGTCTTTATAGAAATAAAACTGACCCAAATCAAACTCATAGTTCCACTACCACTGCAAGTAATGCCTGCAACAGTACCGTAGTTGATGGCTCGTCTGTCTGTGAGAGTCACACCAAAAGCGATGTGCACCATGTTTTGAGGCATCTGGTTTCCTCATTCCTTTCTACAGAGTACAAACCAGGATGATTTTCTTTGGGGGAAGGCGACCTGTCATTGTCCCTGTTCCTCTTCTCAATGCAGTCACCAGGACCTCAATGGAAAAAAAGGATTGAATGCGGCAGTAAAATAAAACAATCGGTTTAGTGAAGACAGCTGAGTCAGGAGGTAAATGCTGAGCAGTTGTAATGCTGTAAATGCTGCTTTTAATATTCCCTGCTTCTTCATTAAAGCTCGTAGCTTCATTGATAAAATCATAGAATCATAGGATGGATAGAGTTGGAAGGGACCTTAAAGAGCATCCAGTTCCAAGCCCCCTGCACAGGCAGCGACACCTTCACTAGAGCAGGTTACTCAGGGCCCCAGCCAACCCAGCCTTCAACACCACCAGGGATGGGGCTGCCTTGGGCAACCTGTTCCAGCATCTCGCCACCCTCACAGGAAAGAATTTGTTCATCATGTCCAACCTCAGTCTCCCCTCTTCAAGTCTGGAACCCTTTCCCCTTATCCTCTTGCTATACACTTGTGTCAAAAGCCACAGTTGTCAGTGGGACAAGAAATGGCCTCAAGTTGCACTGGGGAGGTTTAGTTTGGAAATGTCTTCACTGAGAGGGTTAACAAGCACTGGAAGAGGCTGCCCACGGCGGTGGTGCAGTCACCAAACCCAGAGGCATGTGAAAGCCATGTAGATGTTGTGCTTAGTGACACTGCTTAGTGGTCACTTGGCTTCCCTGGGTTAACGGATGGACCTGATGATCTTCGATGTCCTTTCCAACCTAAACTCTGTCTGTTTCTACAGCGGAGAAAAACCTCAGGAGTTAACTGCTGGGTTTCTACTGTAACAACAGAATGAAAGTTAAAAACCAGCAAAAACCAGTGAGAAACAGGAAAGGAAGCTTTCCATATGGACGCTCCTTAAAAGTTGGCCGCAAAGTCTTCACTCTGCCTTGTAGGTTGTAAGGATCAGACATAAACTACTTCTTACTCTACGGTGATGGAGGGTTTTTTTCCCTAGGAGACATTTACAAGGAGGAAAAAAGCCAAACTCCCAAATAAAAAACCCATCCTTGCAGCAATTTATCAGCCTTTAGTAGCTGCCCTGCTATTTCATATCATGTTCTAGGAGACTCACCATGGCTTTGTGGAAAAACATTTGTCAAACACAGCCCGCTGCTTCTTTCAAACAATCACGTTTCAAACACACCCCGAGTGTTTCGTTTTCCAAGCAGCGTTTCCATTTGTTTTCAGAAAGCCTCACTTTCTTCTGGGTGTGTTTTTAGAGAAGCTACACCCGAAAAAAACGTTTTGGATTATGTTTTCCTTATTTTTTGGGAAGTTTTTTCTTCTGCTAGGAATCTCTTAGCCTAGAAGAAACCAGCGGGAACTGTTTGTCTCTGCTGATGGTACTTTGCATGCTTCACCTTCTCACTGAATTCCTAACAACGTAAGTGGACCCCAAGCATCGTGCCGTCCCAACAAGCAGAGCGGCCCGACTAGCCAACTAGAAGGTTGAGCGAGCACATTTTTAAGACAATTAGTGCTATTTATAGGCTCTGCTCCTGTCCAGGCCAAACACAGCCACCACACGGGAAGAAAGAAAATGGCATTAGCGTGACTTAATGATGTTGGGCAGAGACGTTCAAAAGAGCTCAGAAAGGGTAACGAGGGGGTAGAAGTTATTGGCTGAACTATGATACATTGGGAAGAAACAAGCAGTTGAGTCAGATCACTCTGATTTTGGTCTGGACGTATGGAAATATGAGAATAATTTCATAGAAAAGGAGTTTGTAAGCATAGTCTTTGATTGTAGCTGTCGTCAGGAGCACCGAGGGCTCTATCCCTTAACTAAACCATACGTGCAATTCCAAATATCCACTCAAACTGCTCTTGCTAAAGGCACTGAGTGTGGCAGCACAGTTCTACTTCTGCAACAAAGCTGGCGAAGGGCCTGGAGAACAAATCTTGTGAAGAGTGACTGAAAGAACTGAGGGTCTCTAGTTTGAAGAAGAGGAGACCTCATCACTCTCTGCAACTACCTGGAAGGACATTGCGGAGAGGCGGGTGCTGGTGTCATCTCACAAGCCATCAGTGATAGAACAAGAGGGAATGGGTTCCACAGAGGAAGAAGATCGTTTAGATGTAGCATTGAGGGGTCTACTTTGAGGGTGAACTTGGTGGACTAGGGTTAATGGTTGGACTTGATGTTCCCAAGGGTCTTTTCCAGGCAGAATCTGTCTACGATTCCCTGCATGCAGGTGAAACCCCTTCTGAAAGCAAAACGATCCCTAATTCCTATTGGGCATGGGACTGCTGTTCGGGGCTGCACCGAGAGCAAGCGTGTTAGTTAGTAAATGTCACGCCACAACAGACTTGGGAAGAAAAGAGAGTTAAACTCCAAGAACAAAGCTTCCCTAATGCCACATGACACAAAGCCCAACAAAGAATATCTTGGCAGGTAGGGGGTGGAGGAAGAAAAAACTCCCCAGCCTGTCTGTCCCAGCAGGAGGACATAAGTAAAGCAGGGTGAGGCCGACAGGGGAAAACACTGAGACTTCGAAAAGTGTGCCCTGTGCAAACCCTCGTGCTCTCAAACACGGTGTCTGTGTTAGTCCTTCAACGCAGGATCTTGCATAAGTGATACCCTGAGAAGTATCTCCTAGTTCACAGGAGCAGCTGCCGCGCGGCAGTGCTAGACTGCGCGAAGACCATTCCATCAGTCAGCAAAAGCTGTCGTCTCCGTTTGTAAATTCCGCATTCATCTCGTGTGGCAGAAGGCCCAAAATAAGGATTAGAGCCGAGGAATTCCGTGTGTGAGCGGAGAGAGAAGGAGCTTTCATTTGCAGAGACTCCTCTCAGAGTCCTTTTTTTTCAGGGAAAAAAAATGTGTCTTTTAGCTTCTCCTTCGTATCACTTTGAAAAATCCATCATCGGGTTCTGGTGTTTAAAATAACATTAACGCAGAGTTTGCATCAATGGTGGTTTTACAGTCTTTTCTTACTGTCACCTCAGGCTGCACAAAGCTGTAGGGCGATAACCCAAGGTTGCACAGACTCGCTGTGCTACCTACTCCAGCTGCTCAGGCATTCTGCCCTCTTAGGGTTGAAATAATCCCTTTTTCCAGTGCTCTTCCAGGGCTCTGTCACCCTCACCATGAAGAAGGTCCTTCTCAGATTGCTGTGGAACCTCCTCTGTTCCAGCTGACACTCGCTGCCCCTTGTCCTATCATTGGGTGCCTCTGAGCAGAGCCTGGCTCCATCCTCCTGACACTCACCCTTTCCATATTTATCAACATTCATGGGGTCACCCCCCAGTCTCCTTTTTTCCAAGCTCAAGAGACTCAGCTCCCTCAGCCTTTCCTCATCAGGGAGATGCTCCACTCCCTTCATCATCCTTGTGGCTCTGCAGTGGACTCTCTCCTGCAGCTCTATGTCCTTCTGGAACTGAGGGGCCCAGAACTGGTCACAATATTCCAGCTGGGGTCTCAGCAGGGCAGAGGAGAGGGGCAGGAGAACCTCTCTCCATCTACTAACCACCCCCCCTCTAATCCACCACAGGATGCCATTGCCTGCCTTAGCCACAGGGCCCATTGCTGGCTCCTGTCCATCCTGCTGGCCACCAGGACCCCCAAGTCTGTTTCTCCTATGCTGCTCCACAGCAAGCTACTTCAGCAACTGACTACCATGTGCTGCCTACATGGAGTTTGTTGAATACTGCATGACATCAAGCAAGGCAAAGAGTGTCTTGTAGATCCTCACGGTGTCATGTGGTGAAGCCCAGGAAACAGACCCGAATTTAATACCATGAACAGCACCACTCCAATTAATCCCACCTGCACTTGTCAGATCAAAGAGACAGAAACTAACAGTAAAAACGCTAAGTAGGTATTTCAGGAGCTATACTGGCACTAATTAAGGAAAGGTTATGTTCCCCAAATATGAAAACATAATTAAAAGCTTAGCCCGGAGCTGTGGCTTGAAATACACTTCTAGGTGGTGAGTTGGTTTGGGTTTTTCCCATTGCTACTTCCTGCAGAGATCTTATTCAAAGGCATTAACCAGCAGAGGGATTCTGTGGTGCCTTCCTTGTCTCCTGCTCTTAACTGCCTACCTGAACTGACCTCCTACATCCCTATTCATGTTGCCAGAGGCACAGACTTGTTCTAACTCATCCTATCCAATTCTCACCTTCTGTTGTCACATTTTAAAACCTCGTATTTGTTATTACAGGCTACGTTTTCTTAGAGCCTCTAACAAAGAGGGGCCTTCGGTGATGCAGGGCTTATTTTGAAAGCAGATACCATCTAAAACACGTAACTCTGGTTTTGAGAGAAAAACAAGCGAAGAGCAAACAAAAGCAAACTGTTCATCAAGGAATGCAGAACCTCGGAGGACCACAGGGTGATCCTGGACTTACTGAGGAAACAGAGTCTTACGGGCTGTTTTGAACTCAACATCCAGTGGCTACAGCCTCTCTCCTGCTCTGTGATTCTGCTCCTGCTCTGACATGGGGGTTGGAGTAGATGATCTTCTGGGGTCCCCTCCAACCCCTAACACTCTGTGATTCTGTTACTCTGTGGTAGTGACAGAAAAACGTGGCTATTTAGTTATGTTTCCTGCTTGTCTTCTCAAATTTAAGGTGCCCTTAGATTGAGAAGGCTGACTGAGGATAGCAAAGTATCCAAAAGAACACGTACCGAACACACTGGGTACCTAGCTGAGCTCTTCTAAATAACTTCAGAGTGACAACAACAACTATAATTATTAATAACATCACATTGCTTCCACAGCAAATCTTACTCAACAGCAAGCACTGCATATTTCTGAGAATGGAAGTAATTTCCATTAATTAAGAGTTCTCAAAAAGTCTATCATGAAATACAGAGTTCATGCAATTAATATTCACTAGGGGCTAAGGAACATCTGTGCTTAGTCCAGTTTTCATTCATAATGCTGTTTATCATTAATGTCTATAAATATGTGAAGGGTGGGTGTCAGGAGGATGGAGCCAGGCTCTTCTCAGTGTCATCTAGTGATAGGATGAGGGGCAATGGGTGTCAGCTGGAAGGTTCCATATAAGTATCAGAAGGAACTTCTTCACAGTAAGGGAAGGGGCTGCCCAGGGGGGTTGTGGAGTCCCCTTCTCTGGAGATGTTTAAAACCCGCCTGGACTTGTGTCCTGTGTGACCAAGTCCTGGGTGGCTTGGTCTAGGTGATCCTGCTGTGGCAGGGAGAACTGGACTAGATGATCTTTCAAGGACCTTTCCAATCCCTAATGATTCTATGATTATCGCACAGATCTCTTGAATTGATCATGAGATTGCTTCTCCAAGGATCGACTCACCAGCTCTTGCTGTCTTTCTTGATGCAGTAGAGGGATGAAGTTGAAAACCAAGATGTTCCACATGCCTGACAGACATTTCTAACATGCCAGGTGCCAGGAGAAAATGTATGTTCTGAGTAAATGCTGTGACGATGCGCAACTGGCTACAGAGGACAAGAAGAGAAAAAAAAACTTCATTTGCTTTATCTCGACGTTCATAGAATCACAGAATCAGGATGGCTGGAAAGGACCTCCAGGATCATCAAGTCCAGCCCTCAGGCCAACAGCTCCCTAACCCTGAGACCATGGACTCAAGTGCTTTCTAGCTACTTGGTTTTTAAACCCCTCCAGAGACTCCACCACCTCCCTGGGCAGCCTGTTCCAGTGCCCAACCACTCTCTCAGGAAAGCACTTCTTCCTGTGATCCAATCGAAACCTCCCTTGATGCACCTTCAGGCCATTTCGTCTCATTCTATCACTAGTAATTTGGGAGAATAGACCAGCACCAGCCTTGCTACAACCTCCTTGTAGGTAGCTGTAGAGAGCAATAAGGTCTCCTCTCAGCCTCCTCTTCTCTAGACTAAATAACCCCAGTTCCCTCAGTTGCCAGCCTTTTCCCCAGCCTCGTTGCCTTCTTTGGCCCCACTCCAGCAACTGAACGTCCTTCTGACACTGCGGCTCCCATAACCAGACCCAGTACCCAAGGGGTGGTCTCACGAGTGCAGAGGACATGCCCTTCACCCAGGAGCTTTCCTGAAGCTGTCGGTGCAGGTGTTTCACAAAACAGGACAACACAGAGGTTTTCTACCCAACAGCTCACGTCTGTTGGATGTTGTGCGTTACTTTAAAGCTCTAAACAAAGAAACACTAGCCCCGTGATTAATGAAAGGCAGTATTTCTTCACAATAAACCTTTTCTCCACTACCCTCTGCTTTTTTTTTTCCTCAAAGTCAGTTGTAGTTAACAGATGGCGAGTGGGACCACGGTACGACTGCCATGACTATCGCATGAGTATTTAATCTGTTAAAACAAACAAATTCCTGTATTAATCCTCCAGGCAATGCAGACACACACCCCCACACAAATACCTACATAAACACACATCTAAATATATCTATGAATATATACAAAAGCAGACCCCCATTATCAAGAGCTATCTATAGAACCTAATGAGGATGAAGTCTGTAGGGTGATGCTAGAAATCCTTGTAAACTCTGCAAATGTTCCTAATGGGGAGTATTTTTTTCCTTTTTAAAAAATTTTAGTCATTCAGGTCTTACAAGAGACTTTCAGCAACTTAATAGACTCTTCACGACTTGGTGAAACTCCAGGACCTGTGACTCTCCTGGACTCACCCTTAGTTTCTGCAGTGACATCAGCCTGAGTCTCCTCAAACCCTGCCTGACTTTCCCAAGATCAGGATCCTGTGAGCAGAGATGGGAGCAGCCCTCCTTCTACTCATCGATGCAAACTCACCCTGCAAAGTGACTGCTTCTCAGATCATTCCCGTCTATGGAGCACTCCAGCTTCAACTCAATTCATCCTGCTCGTCAGGTATTTTCACAATTCCTTTTTGGAGCTGCTGCTTCTCTTCTTTGAAGGTCTTCTTTAAGGTCTGCTGTCTCACTCCATGATGTGGGAAAACAATCATGAATCGAAGAACCCCCTTTAAGGTGGAGCGCGCTGGTTAAGGGGATTTTCTGCAGGATGCAGCTTTACGACTGAAATGTAAATGTCGCGTTCAAGACACAAGCAGAGATCATTCTCAAGTCGTTTGTCTTCAACACAGTTCTACCACCCTAAATTTCCAAATCCATTTGTAAACTTTTCCTGCCTCAAAAAACCTGTATTACCATCCCGTACCCCCGATAGGTTAAACCTGTTCACAGGCACTGCAGAAGTAGCTGTTATTTATAGATCTCTTTTTCTCCCACATAGTCCTTATTTCACGTTTTATTGAAGATGCTTTAGGTCAAAATTGTCTTATAAAACCTTATATTAGGAGCCCATAAAATAGCAGCAAAAACTTTCTTCTCAGTGTAACCTGATAAACTGTAGAACCCAGTCGTTTTTAAGGTTTGGGGTGGGGACCTTAGTGAAGAAACACAACCCCACAACCAAACGCTGAACTCTTTTGTATATAGAATCCTGCTAGAACATTCTACAGGACTTCCAGGATGGGAGATACCAAAAGCAGGACTGAAAATGGACTACAAGGAACCAGCCCAAACAGAAACACAATGGCTAGTTGTTCCAGTAGAATTTTTTCATTTCAAATCTGAACATTTGTTTGCCTTTTCCTCTCGAGAGGGAAGTCCAGTTTCTCTGGTGCACACTGCTTCCAGGGGTTTCCCTTGTTCACCATACACTTTGTCTCCAGCAGCAAGAGGGCAGACAAGTCTATTTTGATACCAAGTCTATTTTGGCCACCAAGTGAGGTGGGTAGATTGGAACCTCAACAGGATTATTGGTTCAAATACAGGCAAGCAGTGAGATTTCAGTCTGTTTGTTGTCAGGATTAACACAGCATTTAAATATCTGTTCTAGCTTCAGCAGAAAACCATCCAAGTCACCCTCTGCCTCGTGCCACTGCTGCCTAAGTAGGTTGCCAAGCTTGATTCAGTCAGTGTCATTCAGGGTCCATCCTTACGCACAGGTTCACCCTTGCTAGACTTAGTCAGATTGGACGTTATAATTATGTCGTGATAGAAACATAAAAATAAAGCAAATAGAACAAGTATATAGATAGAACATTTATATAAAGTTCATATTAAATGAATAATTATCCATAAATACAGAACGTAAGCATACACGGCTGGTAGATACAAAGCTACACGGATACCTGCGTATGCCCCCGTCTTTGTGTGATTTACTCCACTGAACTGCCTACTCCAGCGTAAGAACGAGATGCCAAGGCTGTTACTGTTAGAGCTACTGGTTTTCTGTTATAATAACTCACAGTAAACTCATTTTACATTTTAATATTTTATATTTTAATAATTTCAAGAGAAGACTTCAAGAGATCATTCAATTTAATACTCTCAAAGACATTCTTAATTGCTTCTTTCCTAGCTTATTACTCACTTGTGTCTCACAGAACCACTTCTACTCCATCTTTGCCCAGGTCTGGGGTTGGCTTTTGACAGTCTAACATCTATTATTATTTTTTTTTTAAAGAATAAAGATGTTTCCTGCCAAGGGATTTTACTTTAGTTCTTCCCTTTCCCACGAAAAGCTAGTTCTTACAGAAATGGCAGCACTACTATCAGTATATGTTCCCACCTGAATAGGGCCATTGATGATCAAAATAATAAAAAGACTAATGAGAGAAAGACTAATGAGAGAACGAATCACCACTGAGAGAGTAGTTTACAGCCTGGAAATATTGTTCAGATGTTGAAGCAGTTTCACCTCTGGGAGAACTTTTCCTTTTTCACTGTTATTGCTTAAGGAACTTTATCCCCAACGCAACTCTTTTGTGTCTTTGTTCACAGAATCACAGCGTCACAGACTGTTAGGGGTTGGAAGGGACCTCGAAAGATCATCCAGTCCAATTACCCTGACACAGCAGGATCACCTAGATCTAGTCACACAGGAACATGTCGTGGCAGGTTTTAAACGCCTCCAGAGAAGGAGATTCCACAACCCCCTTGGGCAGCCCCTTCCAGTGCTTTGACACCCTCACTGCGAAGAAGCTCCTTCTCAGATTGATGTGGAACCTCCTGTGTTCCAGCTCATACCCAGTGCCCCTTGTCCTGTCACTGGGTGCCCCAGAGCAGAGCCTGGCTCCATCCTCCTGACACCCGCAGTTCACATATTTATCAACATTAATGAGGTCACCCCTCAGTCTCTGTGTTTCCAAGCTCAAGAGACCAACCCAGCTCCTTCAGCCTTTCCTTATCAGGGAGATGCTCCACTCCCTTCAGCATCTTTATGGCTGTGTGCTGGACTCTCTCCAGCAGTTCTGTGTCCTTCTGGAACTGAGAGGCCCAGAACTGGACATAATATTCCAAATGTAGTCTCACCAGGTCAGAGTAGAGGGGGAGGAGGACCTCTCTCAATCTACTAACCGTCCTTGTTCTAATCCACTCCAGGATGCTCTTGGTCATCTTAGCCACAAGGGCCCTTCTCCAGCTTAATACAGCTTCATGGCTTTCTTCTGAAGTATCTATAGTACTTCTTCTCACGGACATAAATAATCTCCAATCTTATCTCCCCTTTCATTTATAGCTGCAGGAACTCTTGTGCAATCCCGCTGTCTCACTTCAAATGCTGTAGTCTGGCTTTGAAGGACCGAGGAGCAACATTTTTAATGTTAGATGTGAAGCTGATCATTAAAGAACTTGCATCTTTTTCCCGTGGCTCTCTCATACTAATTGTTCCTTAGGACCATGAAGGAGTGGAGACAAGGGGACAGATAAGGGGGTGGTTTAGACTCCTCTCACTGGTGCCCGTGCCATGTCAAGAGGCAACAAGCACAACCTGAAGCACAGGATGTTCCATCTAAATCTCTGACCGTGAGGGTGGCGTAGGTTTTCCAGCAAGGTGGCAGGTTCTCCATCCTTGGAGATATTCAAAACCTAACTGGACATGGTCTAGAGAAAGCTGCCTCTGATGGAGTAGAGGGGCTGGAGCAGACAATCTCCAGTGGAGCCTGTCAACCTCAGCCACTCTTTGATGCTGCCATTCAGTGAAACAGCAGAATGTGCCCCAACACTGCCCGAGCCACAGAGATTTTACAGAAATGCCCCCACCCTTTGACCTCATGAGCTCTCTGAATTCTAAGAGGATAGAATGTCTCAGAGCAGAGGAAGGAAGTCTCGTCTCTTCCCCAGTCTTGGTTTCTTGAGCTGCTTCCCCTTGGAGATAACCAACTGAGGTCGTCATCCTGCCAGCTCTTATGTGTGAGATAAACTATCACAGGAGATACTCCATCAAAGCCAGTTACTGATGTGGTTAGAGACCAAACATATGCAAATGGTTCCAGAAGATAAGGCTCCTCCATAGCTTTTTCTTTGAGTTGTGCTGGTGTTTTCAGGGGTAGGAAAACAGCTGGAATGCAGAAATTACCATCTCATTTCACCCTTCAGCAGCCAGCAGATGATGATAACACCATCATTCCGGTGAATCCAGCTGATAACACCATCATTCTGGTGGGTCCAGCACCATTTCAAGCTTCTGTAGCTTCAGCTGTTTGAAAGCTTTGCGCTTCTGGTCAGCCGTAAATCTCCAGTCAAACAATCACCATCAGGTGCTGAAGAAATGGGAGAAGGTTTCAAAGGCTCTCTGGTACCAGGGCATCCGGCACGCTGGAAGGAAAAGGAGCAGGACACAGAAAGGCTCTGGGCTTCCTGCTGGTATTTTAAAAAGAACCCTTCAACTGTCAAGCCTGGAAGAAGTAAACTATTGTAACAGCCAGCGCTCTCACCTCCCAGGGGAAGGAGCATTTCAGAGCCTCATTACATCTCCAGATATACAATTAGCTGAGCCCCCACTAAAATACCTGCCACCCTTAATTCAGTCCTTCAAAGCAGTCAAAGCTGAAAATTATGCCAATGCTGCTCTTTTTGTTAAAGAAACCAAAGCATCGCAGTCCCTCCATCTATAAAATCACTGATTCCTTCCTTCCGGTTATGAATACAAATAACCGCGATTCTAAAGGAACATTTTGGGGCATCCGCTCTAAGTGGAGTTCCATGTGAGCACCTACGATCGCTGGGTCCTCCCCTAAACAGAGGCAGGAAGCAGTTAACCTCTCCTAGCCAACGCAGCGCGTCAGTCCTTTTCCGTACTTCAAGCACTTTATCTATTTGTATCTCTGTCACTAAAGACACATGATAAAGGAATTAAAATGCAGCTCAAGGACATTCTGTAGAACGTCAAGGAAAACATCTCCAGTCGCAGCAAGCAGCTCCTCTTGGACACCACTCTTAACGTCTCCTGTACCATGTAAAGCTACACTCCAGGATGTTCTGTACAGCATCGAAACTGCAGCATAAAACTCACATACCAAAAAAAGCTGTGGGCACCCACCAAGACCAGACAGTAGGTTATGGGCATACTACCTGTAGCACCCATAAGGATCCACTTTGGTGCAAGCAAGCAGGACTCTCCTTATCAGTGTGCTGTGTACTTCTTGCTCTTACGTGCCAATACAGGCAACGCTGAGAAAGAACAAAGACAGTGAAGCCAACACGTAGCTCATTCAGCTTTGGGGTCTATGTATCTTATTGTTAAATCTCTTCTTTCAATTTCCATCACTGTCGTATCCAATTGCTTTATAACATGTGGAAGTCAAACTAGAAAGAGGGAAGTCCTTTCCTATTTTAACCCAGAGATTCACTCTTTGCAGAAAACGGATGATGTGTAGGAAGGGCCAAGGCAATTATCAATGCAAAAACTTCTGATGGAAGATCACAGAATCACGGAAAGGACCTCTAAAGATCATGCAGTCCAGTCCCGCTGCCACAGCAGGATCACCTAGATCCAGTCGCACAGGAACATGGCCAGGTGGGTTTGAAATGTCTCCAGAGAAGGAG